>VSMD01064423.1:0-15555 GCA_008750895.1 Mirza zaza | reverse complement strand
GGTGATACCATCCTGATCAGAGACCTTGCTTTCCATTCTTTGTGGTCTTAGCATCTAGGAATATGACTGACCACAGGGTAGGAAATGAAAAGTATAAATGAAGAATGATACAGTCGCTATTTTCTAAATAAATAAGTCAGACGAGGTGCAATCGTAAAAGAGAAGACAAGGAGAGATTGAGAAGGCCACAGCCTCTGTATAAAAAGACCCTAGCAGATGACAGATGCAGAACCTTTACTCGTTAGGTGCAAAACCTAGGAATGAAGGCAATGTATTTTAATAGGAATAGTAGGATATCTGAAATTTTTCTTTTGCATAACAGTCTTTGAGCTTCTGCTGTGTACCAAGTCCTGGTTTAGCTGGCTGGGTGCTAGGAACACACAGAGGGTAAGCAGGAAAGATCAAGCAGGCAGTCTCCAGATAGCCATTGAGGTGTGGGGAAACTTCCATTTCTAATCATTTTTTAACTCATCCTCTAAAATCCTGTTTTGTGTATGGTTTTAATGTATATGATAATCATGAATCTATATACTTTATAAATAAATATATTTGTATACTCAAAATGAACATGTAAAAAATACATACTCAAAGGCTGATGAGCTGTGCAACCAAAACAGTGTAGAGACCACAGCAACAGAGTGTGATAATACTTTGCTAGGAGTAAACCAAAAATTAGGGTGCTATAGGACCCTCCTACGTGGAAATAACTGCAACCCAGCCAAATGACTCAAGGCAGGAGATGAAGCCTTGGCTGAGTCAATGCACTACACAGTGTTCATCAACAGTGGGAAAAAAATCTGCTATGACCAAGACAGAATTTAGAAGAGAGAAATTCTGCCATCCAAGAGAAAAGGTGTACTGCAAAAATATCACTTAAAAAACACAAAATGAATTTTATAGTTCCTTCAGCAATGTCTATCTTCCTTTTTCTTTCTTTCTTTTTTTCTAAAAACTCTCCCTGCCCCAGGTATAAAAGCAATGCATGGAAATGTAAGGTACCCGATTTAGCCAAAACCACCTTGAAAAAGAACAAAGTTAGAGGACTTACACTTTCCAATTTCAACACTTATTACAAAACTACAGTAATGAAGACAATGTAGTACTGGCATACAGACAGATAGACATGTAGATCAAAGGAACAGAATTGAAAGCCCAGCAATAAACCCTTACATTTATGGTCAATTGATTTTCAACAGGGATACCAAGACAATTCAATAGGAAAGAATAGTTTTTTTCAACAAATGGTGCCCGGATAACTGGATATCCACATGCAAAAGAATGAAATTAAACCCCTTCCTACCATGATAAAATTCAACTCAAAATAGGTGATAGACCTAAATGTAAAAGCTAAAACCACAAAATTCTTAGAAGTTTACATAAAAGTAAATATTTGTAACCTTGGGTTAGGCAATGGTTTCTTACATGAAACACCAAAAGCACAAGCGACAAAAGAAAAAATAGAAAAATTGGACTTCATCAAAATTAAAAACTTTTTTGCTTAAAATGATACCATCAAGAAAGTAGGCCGGGCACGGTGGCTCAAGCCTGTAATCCTAGCTCTCTGGGAGGCCGAGGTGGGCAGATCGTTTGAGCTCAGGAGTTCGAGACCAGCCTGAGCAAGAGCGAGACCCCATCTCTACTATAAATAGAAAGAAATTAATTGGCCAACTAATATATATATAGAAAAAATTAGCCGGGCATGGTGGCACATGCCTGTAGTCCCAGCTACTTGGGAGGCTGAGGCAGCAGGATTGCTTGAGCCCAGGAGTTTGAGGTTGCTGTGAGCTAGGCTGACGCCACGGCACTCACTCTAGCCTGGGCAACAAAGTGAAACTTTGTCTCAAAAAAAAAAAAAAAGAAAGAAGACAACCCACAGAATGAAAAAAAAATTATTTGCAAATTATATATCTGATAAGAGACTTGTATCCAAAATATATAAAGCCCTCACAACTCAAATCAAAAACCAACCCAGTTAAAAAATGGGCAAAGGATCAGCATAGACATTTCTCCAAGGAAGATATACAAATGGCAATAAACACATGAAAAAATGTTCAACATCATTAGTCGTTAGAGAAATGCAAATCAAAACCATTAAACTAGGATGGCTATAATAAAAAAACCAATAAATGTCGGCAAGGATATGGAAAAAGTAGAATCCTCATACCTCATATGTTGCTGGTATGTAAAATTGTACTGCAGCTTTGAAAACACTTTTGCAATTCCTCAAAATGCTAATTGGAGTCATCATATGACCTAGCAATTCTATTCCTAGGTATATATCAAAAGAGTTAAAAACATGTCCACCAAAATCTTGTACAAGAATGTTCATAGCAGCATTATTCACAATAGCCAGAAAGTGGAAACATACCAAATATCCATCAACCAATGAATAGATTAACAAAGTAAGGCATACCCAGGCAATGAAATAGTATTTGGCAATAAAAAGGAATGAGTGCTGATCCATGTTACAACATGGATGAACCTTGAAAACATTATGCTATATCAAAGAAGTCAGACACAAAAGGACACATATGGTATGATTCCACTTACATAGAACATCCAGAATAGGCAAATCTATACAGATAGAAAGTAAATTAGTGGTTGCCTAGAACTGAGAGAGGGAGCAGGAACAGGAGATGATTGTTACTAGGAACAGGGCAACTTTTGGGGATGATGAAAGTGTTCTAAAATTGGATTGTGGTGATGGTTGCACAACTCAGTGAATATGCAAAAAAACCCCATTTGCTCGTACACTTTAAATGGCTGAACTATGTGATGTGTGAATTATTATCTTAAGAAAGCTTTTTTTAAAAAACATAGATTTTTATGTTGAAAACTTAGAAACACAAAAAAATGTATAAAAAATAAATCACACACAATCCAACCAACTAGCAATTACCATTGTCAACATTTAAATATAATTTCTTGCAGTATTTTATCTAAGGATTTTTTTTACACGACAGAGTTAATATTGTTAATATTTATATATCATATTCTTTCATAAGAATTTCTCATGCCATTAAAAAATCCTCATATCATATTAATAGTTACATCATATTTCATTTTATAGATATACCACAATTATTTAATCATGGTATGTCTATTTTACTATTCCCTTACTACTGAGTATTTAGGTTATTTTCAAAGCCTATATTTATTTTTCAGCTAATAAATGAGAACCCAAATTTTGAAACCTTTCAATGAGATTCCTGCTGAAAAGTCTTTTTACTAGTTTCCGAGATGACAAAAGAAATCCAAGCTATAATTCACTTTTTCCACATTAGATACGTTATACTATTTCACAAATGCAAAGGAAAATTTGAAACCATGAAAACCCAATGTGTAGGCTCACCACAGGTTAAGTGGTTTTATGCTCTACAAGTTCCCACTTAGCCCCTCTTACAGCTCAGCGTGTTCACCACAGGCCCGTAACACTGCCTAGCCATCACTCTGCGGGAGACAGGGAGTGTCACCCAAGGGCAATAGACACAACCTGGGAACACAATCCCACTCTTCTGGGAAAACCCCCCTGAACCCCAGACTAGGTTTGGGCCCCTCCTCTATCCTTCTGCAGCTCCTGGCTTTCCTCTGCCATGGCCCCTCTCACGTTTGGTAATAGTGTGTTTAGGAGTTGGTCTTCCAGACCCTGTCCTCCTCTGTCTCTGTATCTCCAGTGCAAGAGTTTACATATTTTCAAATTTAATAGATAATGCCAAAGGTTGTACCAATTTACATTTCTGCAATAAAATTATATTTCAAATATAACATATATTTATACAATAAAAATATAATCCACAATGAAAAACTATATAAAGAATCACCTGGAATTTCATCATTTAATAGTAACCACTGACAATATTTTGGTGTATAATGGATGAGAACTTTTTCATACATATATATGTTTTATTAAAATAAAGTTATAAAATACAAATGATTGTGGAGCTTTCTTTTTTTACTTACAATGCATAATAAGCATTAAAAAATAAATGTTTTATGCAGCTGCTGCTAATGCTTCCAGAAACATCATTAGAGTCATTATCACTCCCAATTCTAGAGTTTGAGATTCAACTCAACTGCCATCCAGATGACACCAGGAAAGCACTGGGCCCCAGTAGAAGGACACAAGCCTCACTCTCCAGGCAGAGCGCCCTGTGAATTCCCCACACCGTGACCCCACTGCCTGTTGACTAGTTTGTACCCACGATGCAGCATGAGCTCCTGGAGTAAAAGGGTCACCCATATTCGTCTCTGCGTTCCCAGGACCCAGCACTAGGCCTAGCATGTGAACAAATCCACAGATGTTTTTCAAATTAAGTAACAAATCCACCTTTATGAAGCAATCTGACATAGAGGTTAAGAGTATCAGCTCTGGAATGTGGCAAACACCACCTTGTATCCCAAACCCATCTCTTGATAAGCTGTGACTTTTATTCTATTAACCTCTCTAAGCCTCAGTTTCTTTATCTAGAAAACAGGGGAGTAGTAAGTACTCACTTCATGTTTGGATTAAATTTTTTAAGAACATGCAAACTCCAGCACCTGGGAAATGGAATGAGATGAATACATCTCATGGTATTGTGGCTGTTAATGAAAAACCTTCCTCAGTGAAGCGCAGGGAATCAGACTGTCCACCACGCACAGGGGAAACTGGGATGGAGGGAACATTTGGGCCTGGTTTTCTCATAAGACCTACCTTCTAAACTAAGAAGAAACTTGGATTACAGAGAACCAAAAGCCTATTTTGAGCTCCTTGAGATAGCTGGGCTTCCCGGGCCCCTAGCCTCCCAGGACTTCCCCTCACAGCCCTCTTCTCTGCCCTAGCCACAAGCCACCTGCTGCCCCTGTCCCCTGCCAGTGCCCCGTGTTCTCTCCCATTTGCTCTCCTGATGGGGTTCTCCCCCAGTTATATTATATCTTTGCAAAACTTGAATAAGTAAAAGCCAGTTTACATGGAATCAGCAAAAATGAATTGAACATCTACCATAGTATTGGGAGTATTAGTATTGGGGAGTACAGAGTAGAATAGCAGAGCTCCCAGTTTTGAATCTGATAATATTAATAATTTAACTGGTGAAATTAAATATGACAAGACACACTAAGTTAGCAAATTCATTTTCTAATAAATATTTAATGAACTCCTACTATGTGTCAGGCACTATGCTAGACAATAGAAGAGGACGAAACAGACAAATCTCAAGGGTGAAAAGGGATGTATTAGACAAGTATAACAGCTAACGCTGAAAGTTTATTCCTGACACTGTTCTGAATACTCTTTAGGATTATCTTTTAAAATCTTCTAAGACTCTTACGAACTAAGAACTACCTTTAGCCCTTTTTTACTGATAATGAAACTGCCACAGTGAGGTTAAATATTTCACCCAAGGGCAGCTAGATAATAAGCGGCTGAGCCTAGGCTGGGATCCAGGCAGTCTGGTGCCAGAGGCCTCGTGCTTATCTACTGTGCCAAGCTGGCCCTGCAGGGGCTTGGAACAGGGGCTGTGCTGGACAGAGAGGACTGGGGGCGCCTCAGAAGCCAGCACTGTTTGGTTTTACTTTGCACCTGAAATCTAGGAATTGAGGCCTGAGAGGTCTGCAGGGAAAATACCATCAGGGACCTAAAGGGTTTTAAGCAAGGGATTGACGTTGAAAAATTTGCAAAAGGGAGGATGGATTACTTGAATTGAGAAAGACTGAAGACATGGAAGCTCTGGAAGAGACTGTGGCAGTGATCCAGTGAGTATCAGTCATGATGGAAAGGAGAAGAAAAACTACAGCTGTTTAGTGGGGAGAATCAACAGGATCTGGAGAGGGATGGGGAGGGACAGGTTGAGGGATAAGGAAAAGCCATTCCTGACCGCTGGGAGAACCAGAAAATTAATCTGGCTGCACTAGGGTGGATGGGGATAGTCGGTCAGAGCAGGAGGCGGAGAAAACATTTCTGGGCAAGAAAACAGCCTACAAATGCTTGGAAAAGGGCAAGAGAAAGACAAGGCAGAAAGAGACATTCAGAGTGGCTGAATGTGTGTGCAGAGATGGGGGAGGGGCGAAGACAAACACAGGGACTGAAGATGGAATGGAAAGGTTGGGGCCAGATACACTGTGCTAAGGCATTTGGGGTTTATCCTAGTGACAACATAAGTGTTCAAGAAAGGGAATAATGTGTTCAAATCCATGGGTTCGAGAAAATCGGTTTTTGGGTTTTGGATTTTTTGTAGTGAAACAAGGTGGGGAGAAGAAAGGAATCAAGAAAATCAAGTAGAAGAAAGTGTCAAAGAATCTTGAGAAAAGATAGGATAGTCAGATTAAATTGCAACACGGGTCCTGGGCAGTCCTTGCAACAGCATTTCCAAAGAGAAGGCCAGGGTTCCTTGCTTGGTGGAAGACAGAGAAGAGCTGAACTTTACCAAGTCAGCTCCTGAACACAGAACACGCCACACTCTGGGAGGTAAGTCACCACACATGAACAGAGACACCAGCCCTTGGTGAAGCACCTGGAAAGTTATTATAAAATAAATATCATGCAGTTGAGTATTAATCGAATAGCCCTACATTGATCATCATTTTATTTTGAATAAGTTTATGGAAACGTCGACAATAAAAAGGTAACCTAAAGACACTTGCTCTGTGAACTGGAATTCCTCCTTTCAACATTGCCTATAAGCCTACCCCTGTCTGTCCTTTAGCTCATAAGAATCATCCCTGCCTGTGCATATTTGGATCCTAATTTCCCTGTATCTACCCCAATGCTGTTACCATTTAGATGCTGACCCAAATCTCTTATCTCTAACCCAGATCTGTCTCTAGTGTTTTAGCTCTTGGATCATGTTTTGCTGCAGGTGACAGAAAACCAGTTCCAGTGCCTTAACCAAATAAAGGCTTATGTTTCTCAGGTGGTAGACTGCTCAGAGCCTCACCACAGCTCCACAGTGCCAGATTCTGCTGTCCTTGTGCCCTGCCCTCCTTACTGTATCACCTTCATGGTGATGGTCAAAGATGGCTGCTTCTTGTCTAGGTATCCCAACTCTGTTTAGGCAGGAAGGAGGAAGACAGGCAAGGGTAAAAAGCAAATGCTAGCTGGGCCCATCCATTGCTATCAAGAAAACAAACAGCCTCTCCAGAAACTACACCAGGTGATATGCACTTAGAGTTCTTTGCTCAGAATGGGGGTTTCATGACCAACCATAGAGAGTTTGGGAAGACTGGAAGACTGGCAAGAGAGTCTAGGAGAGTAGATTTTTTAGTTGGGCATATCACTGTTCCAAACAAAATTGCCCTGTCTTAGGATATTGAATGAGCAACAGACAGGATCTCCCATAGATCTGTATTTCCAACTATCTTCTGGACAGCTCTACTTGGATATTTCATAGGAATCACAAATTTGTTATAATCTAAAGTGATCTCATCATTTTCCCCTCCACATTGGCTTTTTCCCACTGTTTTTTTTTTTTTTTACTATGGTGAAATTCATAACTGTTGACCCAGTTTGCTAAAGAAAGAAGCCTTGACGTCTCCCTGTCCCCACCCAGCCATATCCTATCAGTTATCAGCTCTGTGGATTCTTCTATCTGTCCTCTTTCCTCCTTCCCCGACACCATTGTCTCAGTCCAGGTGTCTTCGTTGCCTGTGCCCTCATAGCCCAGAGGAAAGTCTTGCCCTGTTACAGTCCCACAACCTGTTCACACAAGTCCTCCTCCAAATAAACAAATAACTTTCAGTGATTTCTCCACTACCAACAGATAAGGTCTGAACACCTGTGACTGGCAAGGCTCTTTGTGACCTGGTCCCTGCCCACTTCTCAGGCCCTGTTGCTGCATTCCTAAAATACTTTCTCTTCCTTAACAGAGCCACTTCTCTCACTCCTGGGCTTTTGTGAACATTTCCCCTTGTTTGAATCTCCCCTTCCCTTCCTGCCACCTTGGCTAACTTGTTCATATCTTTTAGGTCTCATTTCAGACCAGACTGTCTCCAGAAAGTATTCCTGATTGAAACTCTCATCACTCTGCACTGTAATCATCTGTTTACTTGTCTGCCCTACCAGCGAGATCAGTGGCTCTCAAACTTAAGAGACTATCAGAATCACTGCTTGTTACCAGAAAGCCAAAGAATCAGAATCTCTGGCGGCTCGAATCTGCACGTTGAGCAAGCAGCTTTGATTATTGTGAAGCTGGTGGTCCAGGAACCGCATCTTGAGAAACACTGAACCAGGTTCCAGGGAGCCTCAGGGCAAGAAAGTGTCTTGGTTCCCACAGTGTGTGCCTTGTGCAGGGGTGGCAAACCTTTTTGTGTTGGAAGATCACATTAATTTACCTGTAACCAAATAAGACCAAATTCAAGAAACTCCAATTAGATATACATAAAAATGTACATTATTTTGTAAAAAATCTAACTACTATGTACTTAATAATTTCAAAAATGGAAATCATTTGTTAATTTTAAAGTCAACATTTTAATGACTTTGTTGTATCTGCTGTTTGTTGGAAAGACTTTGAATATTTGTTTGCAGCTTGGAGGTCTGCAGTTTCCATTGATCCTCTAGATGGGTATCAGTCATGTAATCTTAAGGGTGTCTTGATTTGGGTTAGGTAGGAGAATGTAGATTCACAGCAATAAATGGTTGTAAAGCAAGAAAGCATTTTTCGGGCTTGCTGCTGAAGGCGTGGGTATTTTACTGCATTTTTCAGTCTTTCAATTGGATCTTTCTTAGCATCATACAATAACTTTAAAATGTCATCTACTGAGAGGTCAATCAATTCCATCTGTAGTTCTTTGAGGAGCCTTGGTGATATCAACTAGGTGCAGCTGAAATGCTAATTTGAGTGTGATGTCATGATTCTCAAAGTCAGTGAACATTTCATTGTATTTTGCAATTAATAGATCTATAACAGCTGCATACTCTTCAAATGATTCACATATATCATCCTGCTCATCAATCATCTTTGCTAACTGGGGAAAATGTTCATCCAGAATTTTCCTTTTGAAGAAGTGCTTTGAAAAAAGACAGCTTTTCTCAAAATGCTTTATCTGTGCCATAAACCCTTCAAGTTTTCCTGTCGAGGAAGGTGCACCATCTGTACACATACTCACTAAATTTACCAAATTCAATCCAACTTCACAACATTTATCTGGAAAGTTGTTGAAGATATCTATTCCCTGTGTTCTGTTTGTAAGAGTGCCCAAAGTGAGTAAGCAACTCTTCATAGAAAAGAAAATCTTCTGTTATGACCCAAATGAGGTATAAAACCTGCACTAAGTAGTATGACTTGATTTATCCAAAGTGATTGAATAATATATGGTTGACTTTTGAAGTATAGCATGAACTTGTTCTGTTAAGTTGAAGGCTAATTCATGCTGCTGATCAGTTATGGGTTTTTTTTTGTTGTTGTTGTTGTTTTGTTATTGAGGCAAAGTCTCACTCTGTTGACCAGGCTAGAGTGCAGTGGCATCATCGTAGCTCACTGCAATCTCAAACTCCTGGGCTCAAGCGATCTTCCTGGCTCAGCCTCCTGAGTAGTTCAGAGTACAGGTGCATGCCAATGTGCCTGGCTAATTTTTCTATTTTTAGTAGAGATGGGTGTAAGATACTGGGCTATAAGGAACAGACACCTTCCAGCTTCTGTTTACTGCTTAATTGCCTGCCACAAGGTATCATAAGTATATTATGGGATGCAGAGGAGAAAGACAAAGAGAGCGGAAACCTGAGTCTCTCAGCTAGGACCCGGAACAGGTTAGGGCCTATCAGGGGCAGGCTGAAGTAATAAAAAAAAAGAAATCACTGTGGGGGTGGATGCTTGACCAGTATGTAAGCAACGAGGTTATAAAAGGGGGGCTGGCACACAAAGGAGGGTCCTTGCCCGGGGAAGAGGCCACTGCGCTGGCACTCTGGGGGCTCGGACCCTAGCTCGAGCTAGACAACAAAACTCCTTTTGGTAATTACAGCCTCGGTGACTCTGTCTCTCTGTCCTGAGGCCTTGCAAATCTCGGATGTAACACGGGGTCTCACTCTTGGTCAGGGTGGTCTCAAACTCCTGAGCTCAAGCAATCCTCCCACCTCAGCCTCCCAGAGTGCTAGGATTACAGGTATGAGCCACCATGCCTGGTGCAAATACATTCATTCTTAAAATAAAATAAAAATATAAAAGACAAACATAAATCTATTAATAAAAATAAAAGGATTTGTTCTGTAAAATTTGGATTCATTCAAAAGGCCACACTTAAGGACCTAGCAGGCCACATGTGGCCTTAAGGCAGCAGGTTTTCCACCCCTGGCCTAGTGTATAGCACAGTGCCAGGCACAAAGTGAATCAACCAAATCCCTTCTCCTTCTGCTCTATATTGCCCCATCCACATGAAATAATAAATACTAGTTATAGGGGTAGCACAGACTGTGATGTCAGAGATAATCAATCAATCAATCTTTAGTGACTCTCCATTGCCTGAGGGATCAATGGATTTGAATCCAGCAGGGCCTCTTATTATCTTGGTGACTTTGAGAAATTTGCTTGAACTCTATACGCATTGGCTCCCTCACCTGAAAAATTAAGCTAATACTTGTATCAACTTCATAAGGATGCTATTAGTAGTAAAGGAGATAATGAGTTTTAAGTACTTAGGACAATGCCTTGATAAATAGCAAGACCTCAATACAAATTGGCTATTTATTACTGTTACTACTACTGCTATTTATGGAGTGTCTGTTAAGTTCCAGCCAGGCATTTTTTAAAAATTATTTTTCAGAGACGGAGTCTTGCTATGTTGCCCAGATTGGACTCGTGGCTCAAGCAATCCTCCCACCTTGGCCTCCTGTGTGGCTGGATTACAGGTGCATGCCACTGTGTCCACTAAGCAGGCATTTGAGTAAGCATTTTTATATGCATTATTTTATCTAATTCTTCCAATCACCTTGTAAGAGAAGTATCACTCTCCTCATTCTATAGATAAGAGAACCAGATCAATTAAACAATCTGTCAGATGTATTCAATTGAAGAATTTGCCTCTAGATATTCATATTAAAACATACTATTAATAAAACCAAAAGTCAAAATATTATATTAGTTAAAAGGAAATTATTCTAATATATGCACCAAAAGGGAATTGACAGCATTATTTCCAAATTGATCATGCTACATAAATTTGGCCAATTATGAGTCCAACATACCTTGGCAAACTCCTTGCACTTTGTGGTCTTGCACTTTGCTTCACATTTGTTCCAATAAGACTCAATGTTTTGGGTAGGCACACCAAGAGGTGACATGAAACAGAAGTTGGGATCATCATGGTTAACCTATGTTGGAAACCAAAGAGATGCTGAATGTTGTTATAGACAGCCTATGAATTGCAATGAATGGTAGAACCAGGGTAAATTACGCATTGCAAAATAGGCAGCAAAGTTTGGGCAGAACAGTGGCCAACAGTTTTCAAATAACCAATAACTGGTTGAGAGGTAGTGTCTATGATACCAAAAACCCATATTTCCCTCTCCAGAGCACAGCCATAATACTTGATTTTGTGGCTAAAACAGGACTTGTTTATTTGCAAGTAGTGAGCTGGACCACCAAGCTGTTATCAGATGTAGTTCAAAGTAATGCTTGCATACTTCAAGACAGAAATTGTAGATATTGACAATAGTATGGGCCAAAATTCCAGTAATATTAATAGCAGTCGCTACTTTCTCTGTGATTTCTGCAGACCATAAGAATAGAACATGAAGCCACATTATCAGAGAGATGTTGGATTTCACACCAAAAAATATTTCTTTTGAAGAGAGACCCATGATGATTGGCAATTGGTCCTGCAAGATCCACAGGGATAAATTGTTCAATTGATCCAGAAAGCCAAGGCTCAGAGGAGCAAAGTAATTCATACAATGCAAACAAGAAAGCAAGTAGAAGAGATGAAGTTGGCACTTGGTCAAAAAAGAAACTTTTTAATGCTTTATTAAAGATAAATCAAGTTTGGCAATAAGGTAGAACAACTTTCATACATTGCTGGTGGGAATGGAAATTGATATACAATCACTTTGGAGAGTGATGTCTAGCAAAGGCGAAGAAGTGCATACACCATGATTCCACAAAAACACTCCTAGAATATATCTTAAAAAAATTCTCACACCTATGTAGTAAGAGGAATGTACAAGAATGTTCACTGCATGATTATTTATTTATTTATTTATTTTTGAGACAGAGTCTTACTTTGTTGCCTAGGCTAGAGTGAGTGCCGTGGCATCAGGTTAGCTCACAGCAACCTCAATCTCCTGGGCTCAAGCGATCCTACTGCCTCAGCCTCCCAGGTAGCTGGGACTTACAGGCATGCGCCACCATGCCTGGCTAATTTTTTGTATATATATTTTTAGTTGATCCATTAATTTCTTTCTATTTTTAGTAGAGACGGGGTCTTGCTCAGGCTGGTTTTGAACTCCTGACCTCGAGCAATCAGCCCACTTCGGCCTCCCAGAGTGCCAGGATTACAGGTGTGAGCCACCACGCCCGGCCTGCATGATTATTTATTGAACAGAAGGATGTTTAAATGAACTGGAGTATAATCACAAAATGAAATCGTCTACAAAAGTTACAATGAATGAATCTCAAAAACATATTGAGAAAAAAAGAAAAGGAAGTTGCAGAATAGGCACAGTAGGATACTGTTTATATAAAGCTTAAAATATGCAAAACAAACCACCTATCTTTGTGGATAAATATATATTAGATAACCATAAAAATACACTCAGAATTCATAAACTCCAAATTTAAGATGACAGTGACATACAGGGAGAGAAGGGAATGGAATTAGGAAGAGTTACACGGAGACATTCATCTGCACATTTAATGTTCTATTTCTTAAAGAACAAAAGAGCTGAAGCAAATATAATGTAGGAAAATACTAAGATGTGACTAAGCTGGGTAATGGACACATAGAAGTTATATTATTCTATTTTTGTGTATGCCTTAAAATATTTTATATTTTTTTAAAGGCTTCATTAAGAACGTATTAAAGAGAGATTTTGAGGTCTAGAAACGTTCTAAATTTCCATTTTGCCATTCCACAGCCCCTTACATGACCCTCCGCCAGCATCTGAGGGACTGATCTGCCCGAGGCACTTGCAAGAGCTGGTCTGCAACTTCCCCAGATGGGACACCTGCTGGCCGGAGCCACTGAGCTCCTGCCTAGAGCCGAAGTAGTACCAAGGTCCTCTTGGAGCTGGTCGTGGCCAAGCACCTCTGCATCTCGACTGCCATCCCGCCCAGCTGCAACTAAGTGGTCTGCCTCTGCATCCAGGCTTGGCCCAGCCCGCTGGCCCCTGCCCTGTGGGGCTCCTGCCCTGTCGGGCCCCTGCCCAGGGCCCAGCATGCCCTATGGAATCACGCAATCCCCTTCTCATTGTAACCTCAGCCAAAAACATGGGGAGCGAGGCAGCCAGCTAGGGGTTGAACAGGACTTTGCAAACTTTTTTTTAAAAAGTTCATTTCACTGTTTTCATACTACCAAAAACTTGTAAACCACCATAACTCCATTAGTACTATCAGATTCCTGGGCATCTGATATTTGTGAGCATGAAAAGATGGCATGTCGCATAAGATATTGACAATCCTGCAAAGCAAGTTATGAAACAGTATGTGTAATATAATCCCACTTTTAAGTGTGTGCATAGAAATAAGCCATAAATGAGTGTCTATGTAAAGCAGGATTAGGAATGATTTTTATTACTGATTGTATTTGCTAAATGTTCTCTGTTTTAATTGTTTCTAAATGCTAGGTTAAAAAGAAACTGCACAGGCTTAAAATTTCACCAAGTTCAAAAAAATACTCAAAATAAGTTTTCTTCTTACCCCAGCTCCTCAGCCTTCTTCTCCAGAGGAGGACTTTCATATTCAGGACCATTTTTCATAATCACAAACAAAAGGACATTTGCATTTTGATGTGTGAATGAATGAAATATTTGTTTCTGGGTTTGTACCTCCCATTAAGAGCCTGTGCAGATTCTTAGGGCAAGGGGAAAATTCAGCTTTGGAATCAGATAGTCAGGGTTTTGAACCACAACTCTGCCACTGGGCATGGTCTTAAGCCAATCACCAAACCTTTCTAATTCTCAGTTTTCTTATCTTTAAAATAGAGGTAATCGCCCATCCCAATTTTATTATAGATTAAATAATATAATTTGTGTAAACCACTTAGTATTGTTGGGCACATGCAAGTGCCCGGTAAATTCCAGCTGCAGTCATATAGTAATTATTACTGGCGTGTGGCACATGAGCTGACACTTTGTATTCAGATATGTTTGTTAGACAATTGGACTGATTATTTATTTAGCAGGGAATACTTTCTGAGGTGAAAAGCAGGTACGAAAAATTTCCTTGAATGTGAACGGACTTCAGGGAATTACAAATTCCACTGTAGCTGGGTAGCTGAGGAGGGGAGCTTCAGGATGGGAGAAGATCTGAGATCATGCTCTGTAGCTAAAGCAGGCCACAGAAGACTATGAGCAAATCCAGACATATACACTTTTAAAAGTCTCAGAAAAAGCAAGCCACCAACCTAATCAGAGGAAGACAAAAAGCTGGCGCCAGGAGTAAGGAAGTTAATGAGCATTTATCCTTTGTACTGAACTCAGTGTCTTCTATGGGTGAGCAGTCCCCTGCGTGTACAGAATGACTGAAAACTTTGGTTTAGGGTGGGGAACGTGGATCTCTTGGATTATCATCACAGGGGTTGGGAGTCAGGGAAGGTAGGGTGGGGCCAGGCAAGGGACTAACATTTACTGAGCCCTGACTACATGTGAGACAATTTCTATAAATTGTTTTTAATGATTCTTCATAATGTTTTGAGGGAGGTATTACTGCCCCATTTGCAGATGAACCCTTGAGTAAGGCTTTATGGAGGAGGTGGTTTAATGTAGTGGAAAGGCAAGGACTCTGAAATGAAGAAAGTTGGGTTCACTGCTTTCTGTGTGGACCAGGGGGAATCATTTATCTTTGAGTCTTGGTTTTCTTATCTGCAAAATGGGGATCATGATACCTGTAGCACTGGATGCTTGGATAGATCAAATAGGTCTGAAAGTGCTGTTTAAACTTCAAAAAGCTATGTAAATGTTAGTGGTTGTTGTTAAGAGCTAGAATTTTAGGATGTCTAAGAAGGAGACTGTGCCCAGCTAGGTACCAGATGCAGGACTGGTGTCTGCTTAAACCTGGAGAGGTAAGATGGAGGGAATGGCTTGGTTCACTTGAAGCAGAAGGGCTCTAAGCCGGGCGCGGTGGCTCACGCCTGTAATCCTAGCTCTCTGGGAGGCTGAGGTGGGCGGATCCTTTGAGCTCAGGAGTTCGAGACCAGCCTGAGCAAGAGTGAGACCCCATCTCTACTATAAATACAAAGAAATTAATTGGCCAACTAATATATATAGAAAAAATTAGCTGGGCATGGTGGCGCATGCCTGTAGTCCCAGCTACTTGGGAGGCTGAGGCAGCAGGATTGCTTGAGCCCAGGAGTTTGAGGTTGCTGTGAGCTAGGCTGATGCCACGGCACTCACTCTAGCCTGGGCAATAAAGTGAGACTCTGTCTCAAAAA
>VSMD01064422.1:0-25720 GCA_008750895.1 Mirza zaza | reverse complement strand
CATTTGACCCAGCAATCCCATTACTGGGCATCTACCCAAAAGATCCAATGACACTCTACAAAAAAGACACCTGCACTCGAATGTTTATAGCAGCACAATTCATATTCGCAAGGCTGTGGAAACAGCTCAAGTGCCCATCAATCCAAGAATGGATTAATAAAATGTGGTATATGTATACCATGGAGTACTATTCAGCTCTAAGAAACAACGGTGATATAGCACATCTTATATTTTCCTGGTTAGAGCTGGAACCCATACTACTAAGTGAAGTATCCCAAGAATGGAAAAACAAGCACCACATATATTCACCAGCAAACTGGTATTAACTGAGCAGCACCTAAGTGGACACATAGGTACTACAGTAATAGGGTATTGGGCAGGGGTGAGAGGGAAGGGGAGTGGGTATATACATACATAATGAGTGAGATGTGCACCATCTGGGGGATGGTCATGCTGGAAACTCAGACTTGTGGGGGGAGGGGGGGTAAGGGCATTTATTGAAACCTTAAAATCTGTACCCCCATAAAATGCTGAAATTAAAAAAAAAAGAGAGGTGTTCTGTGGACTTACAACCAAGTTAAATATTAACCAATAATTTATCACAAGAGGTTGTAAATTTTCATAAAAGTTGAATAATTAAATTATTGAGGAAAATAATTTTGTTTATTAACCCAAATTTAGCTCATTATTCATACTAAAATAAGCAAAAACACTTAGAATTTTGAATGTTGATTTCAAGAAAGAATGTTAGGCTATACATTGGTAATACGCTTTTCATATTAAATAACCAAGATGTTCATTAAAGAGCTGTTTTTGTGGTTTGCTTCATGGATTATATTTAAGACTGACAACCTCCTCCAGGTGATAAAGGCAACCTGCGAATGCACAGATGGTCAGAAATAGATTTATTTTGAAAATATTAAATAAAATTGAAGTAGTGAGTCAGGATCCTTTAATTCCCTAAAAAATCCTTCCTCCATTCTATTAATATTTTAGGTGTACATGTTTTGGGTATTTAAAAAAATTATTTCTCTATTTTCTAACATTTCTGTTTCTTAATTCTGTGAAATCAAATATTATACATTTTATCCTTGTCTCCACATATATTTAGGGTTATGAGATTAGCAAATATAAAATACAGGATATCCATTTAAATGTGGTTTTCAGATAAACTAAAAACAACTTGTGAGTATAAGCATGTCTCAAATATTGCCAGAGTCACCTATACTCTAAAAACATATTTGATTTTATATAAAGTTCAAATATAACTGGACATTCTGTATTGTATGTGACAACCCTAACTATTAAAATGCCTACGCTATAACAGGCACTGTGCATTTGTTGTTTAGTGAATGTATGGATGAATATGCCATTCCACATCAGTCAAATGCATGGGCTTTCCCTGTCCGTGGTTCTGAAACTTCAATTTGCATTTCTGGTTCTTTGTACTTTCTCCTCTTTTTCTTTTCCCCTTGTTGCCTCCGGTGTCTCTCCAATGACTGAAGTCACCTCACCATTACCTCTTTCAGTACTTTATTCAGAACTATTCAAATAAATTGTATCTAAATAATATAATATTCTTAATTTAATCCAGGATGATGCCTATACATTATTTTACTACCTAATGGTAATGTTTCTTAATATTCTTGTATTTTAGAAATATGTGTCAATGTTGTTATCATATAATAAATAGAGTTTTTATTGATATATAATAGATGTACATATCATTGAGATACATGTGACAATTTGGTACATTCATATAATCAAATCAGGGTAATTTTGCTAGATAAAATTGGAGGGGCATGTACCTTAGATTGCCATGGAATGTTTTCATACTGAGACTTGTTTCCGCTTATGTGATATGAGGAGGACTGTGTTGGAATTACAATGCCTTTTATGATTACCAGTATAAACCGATGAAATGCCACCCACATCCCCTGAACTTCATGTCACACAATTCAACTGATTTACAGCCAATTAGAACAAAGAATTAAAATAACTCAGCCAACCACCAAACCACATCAGAATAATATAAGCACTTTCAATTTGATTATATGCTTGTCATGTCAATTAACCCGGTATCCCATTAACAAGCTACTCATGTGGATTCAATTGCATCATGACAAAGCTACCATTTTTCCTACTAAAAATATTCTTCTAAGAGATCTTTTGAATTAGGATATTCATTTCCCTGGAGGAAGTTTCCTTTTGAAACTTTCCTGTAAAAATATTCTCAACATGGTAGAGTCTGTTCATAAAAATTATCACGGGAAGTTTCTCCTTTTTTACCTTTTTTTACAGAAGAAGCATCAGAGAAATTGTCATTTGGGGGATACTTTTAAGGAGAGGTTTGGGGAAATTGGTGATGGAAGTGGGGTATTTGTGTTAATTTTGTTCAAAAAAAAATATGACAAAACTTTGTTGTTGTTTAAGACCTTAACTTTGTACAACCTTGGCTAAATATAAACCAAGTCAACTACACAATCCTACATACACATTTCATCTTGGCATATGCAGGTTCAGGTTATTTTAGAGAACTCTGTCAACATCAAAAGGCACCAGACCCTCAAACTTAAACCTCTTGAAAATCTATGGTGGGTTCAAGACTTACAGCAGTTTAATCTCAGCCATAGAACATTCACTATCAAGCCTTTAACTTTTACAAACTCTGACTCTTTAACAAGTATGTCAACATATTGAGGGTTAGAATGTATCTTTCAAACAGCCATCTTTTCTCTTCTTGATTAATTAAAAAGGGGGGAAAAAAGAAAATAAGAATGTGCTGGAAAATGCCTGTATATATTATTTTTCAAACTATTCAGTTTTTTTTTCTCTTTTTAAAAATCTCAATTGATTACAGTATCACAAGGTCAACAAATGTCAAAAGTATCCCAATTCCAAGGCTTTAGTATACTTTATCAAAATGCTACTGATACGTAGAGAGACTGTAATGTATTATCCTCTTTAAATACAACTTTTAGAGATATGTGAAGTGGAGAAATTACTTACATGCCTTCTCCATTGCTTAATAAAGCCTGGATTTACATGATCATAACAGATAATAGTGCATAGAAGATAGGAACACTCTATTATTAGAAATTTCCCTTTTGTTTGAGGTATGCAGAAAGCACCAAGACAGTAATCTCAGGTGATTTCTCAGATGAACCTCCCCCTCCCCACTCCTTTACAACTGAAGACACTTTCAGGTTGATTGAAATGCAGATCACATGAGCCATATATTTAGACTTAAACTGACTAACAAAAAAGATGGGTCAACTTAAAAAGAAAGACAATTTTATATAGATGTCAAACTTATGCCATACCAGTTTTACTAAGCAGATTTTATTTTAATTCATAGTACATTTACTACTATCCTTCACTTTTATAATTTGTAAAGTTCTGCTGTCTTTTGACTATTGCCCAGACAACCACAGTGTGCAAAATCTATTACAAAGAACAAGCGAAGTGGCTTAGTCAGCTTGTGTGTGCTAACATGTGGTTGTGCTTCTACAAGTCTATGCCTCCCTGGTTTCCTTCTTTCAAAAAAGAATATGCAACATTTTTGTTTTGCAGTCTCCTTGCTAATGCATATATTATGATTATTGTGGAATTATAACTTATGTTTTTAAGAGAAAGTAAAACACTCAATATAAAAATTACACTGAAATTAACTATTTCGTGATAGGTACTTATTTTGTGATAACATGTTGGTTAACTGATCTAGAAGAAAATGGCCACTCACTTGAAAAGAATTCAAATTGGACAGTAGAGGATGATATTATAAAGCTCCTCTCTCTCTCTCTCTCTCTCTTATTTCTGTGTAACGCAGTTTCCTGAAGCCTTGTAAAATACACATATACACATGCCAGAAAAAACTAATTCTGGCTGGGCGCGGTGGCTCACGTCTGTAATCCTCACTCTGGGAGGCTGAGGCGGGTGGATTACTTGAGGTCAGGAGTTCGAAACCAGCCTGAGCAAGAGTGAGACCCCGTCTCTACTATACATAGAAAGAAATTAATTGGCCAACTAATATATATAGAAAAAATTAGCTGGGCATGGTGACACATGCCTGTAGTCCCAGCTACTAGGGAGGCTGAGGCAGCAGGATTGCTTGAGCCCAGGAGTTTGAGGTTGCTGTGAGCTAGGCTGATGCCATGGCACTCACTCTAGCCTGGGCAACAAAGCAAGACTCTGTCTCAAAAAAAAAAAAAAAAAGAAAAGAAAAGAAAAAGTAAGAAAAAGAAAAAAAACTAACTCTGAAATACCTCTTCATATGGTAAAGCCAAGTGTAATTGATTTTCACCATTTGTAATTCCCCATCCAATATTATTATATAAGAAATTAAAGATGCCCTCCTTAATACAACAATAACAAGGATATTTTAATTAAAAATTTAAAAACAACAACTTTAGAATAGTTTTGTTGGCATTTGGTTTTTAACGGGACCTCCCTATTATGTACATTATTACAAAGGGAGGAGTGAAGACTTCTTTTTCTTCCTCATGATGTTTCACTTTTGGATTTTGAGCCTCCATGAACTTGAACTCCTAATTGTTAAGTACTGAACTATATATTCCTCTCTCTAGTTTCTTTCTGTCATGAATATTTGAATAATTTTATCTCCTACTCAATATTCAAAAGAAACCTAAAACAGAACACCCTCTGCTTTAGTGCCTTAGAATGTAATCATACAGAAAATATGGTTAAAACGCTTTTTGTAAACTGTTGTTTGGCTGAACTGAGTTTTGCCAGCACTAAAGCTAAATCCCAATCTTCACATAGGTATGTATATTAGTCAAAAATCTTTCAGTTGCATGTGGCATTTATCTCAAATTAGCTTCAGCCTAAATGGAAATTAATGGGTTTGCATAATAATAAAGAGCAACAAGGTGTCCCGGAAATACTTAACACAGGGGCCTCCCGATGTCACTTACCTGCCCTTTAACCTTGGCCACACAGCCTGGCCACCCAGTGAACAGTGAAACAAACCGTATTTACTTACGTGGGATAGCTCATAGGGTAGTGGATCTGATGTAGAGGATGCAGAGTTCTTAACAGAGGTTCCAATGATTATTAAAAGATTGGTAAATGTTAGCTATTTTCATTTCCATTATTTCAGATAGAAACATACCTAAACAGATGCTGGAAAATGTTTAGGAGTAAATATATTAGTTCATTAGTATGGGCTTTTGAGACAATATTAAATTAAAATCCCAACTTTAATAATATCTAAATATGCAATCTTATAAAGTTGTTTATTCTCCATTTATTTTCATGTAAATGGAGATATTACTGATGATGACCTCATTAGTTAATTATGAGAATATATGCAATAATACCAATGAAGTACCTATTTTTTATTTAGTACATAATACTCAATAAATTAGTGTGAGGTATTATTGTCTACTGTCTGCTCTAATTCCTTAAGCCTTGTATATTCTAGTGCTTTCTACTTCTATCATGAATTTTTTGCTCTGTTAAGAAACTAATCTGTGTCATATGGAATGCAAGAGCTACTTACTGGGTTATTTTTAAATTTTTTGGAGTGAGGACTCACATCCAATTTGGAGTTAGAGAGCTGAAGTAGCATATAAATATTCCTTTTAATAAGTGAAGCAAGCATACATAATACTTCAGACTATATGCATGATAGTAAAATACTAAATAATATTATATTTATAATGGAATATTAGAATTTGATGGAACATAGTTTCATGGTCATTTGAATGAAAAATAACAAAAGTACTGAAATTAGAAGGCAGAACCCCAGGGAAAAACTGTGAGACAAGATGAAACAGGACAAGGAGAAAAGAATTAACAAACTTGGGAAAACACAAAAAGAGAAGTTCCAGGATGTGAAATTAAAATTGTGAAACCCACCCCAATGTTAATAATATATTGTGTTATCTAAGTTTTATAAGTAGAGAAACTGTGTGGACTGGGGATTTAGGACTCAAATATAGTGTGATATTCAAAGAAGCTTTTAAATCAACAAAAGTAATAAAAGACACAGAGGTCACTATATAATGGTGAAGGGTACAGTTCAACAAGAAGACATAACAATTCTAAATATATATGCATCCAACCTTGGTGCACCCAGATTTATAAAACAAACTCTACTTGATCTAAACAAATGGATAAACAACAGTGCCATAATAGTTGGAGACTTTAACACCCCACTGACAGCACAGGACAGATCCTCCAAACAGAAATTCAACAAAGAAATAATGGACTTAAACAGAACTCTAGAACAAATGGGCCTGACTGACATTTACAGGACATTCTACCCCAAAACCACTGAATTTACATTCTTCTCATCAGCTCATGGGTCATTCTCTAAGACTGACCATATCCTAGGATGCAAAGCATGTCTCAAACAATTTAAAAAATTAGAAATTATAGAATGTACCTTTTCAGACTACAATGAAATAAATGTAGAAATCAATCCTAACAGGAGCCCCATTTCTACACAAAGTCATGGAAACTAAACAGCCTTCTGCTGAATGATCACTTCATAAAGGAGGAAATCAAGATGGAAATCAAAAGACTCTTTGAAGTTAATGACAAAGGAGACAGAAGTTGCCAAAACCTGTGAGACACAGCTAAAGCAGTCCTGAGAGGAATGTTTATTTCCATAAATGCCTATATCCAAAAGTCGAAAAGATCACCAATAGACAACCTAATGAATCGTCTCAAAGAGCTGGAAAAGAAGAACAGACTGACCTCAAACCCAACAGAAGAAGTGAAATCATTAAGATCGAATGAGAACTAAATGAAATCGACAACAGGGAAACTATACAGAAGATTAATAAAACAAAAAGTTGGTTCTTTGAAAAAATAAACAAAATCGACACACCTTTGGCTAGACTAACAAAAAGCAGAAAAGAAAAATCTCTAATAAGCTCCATCAGGAACAATAAAGGAGAAATTACAACGGATGTCATGGAGAAACAAGATATAATTTATGAATACTACAAAAACCTCTATGCACACAAGCTAGAAAATGTGGAGGAAATGGACAATTTCTTAGAAACACACAGCCTCCCTAGGCTCAACCAGGAAGAAAGAGAATTCCTGAACAGACCAATATCAAGTACTGAAATTGAAACAGCAATAAAAAACCTTCCTAAAAGGAAAAGTCCTGGACCAGATGGTTTCACACCCAAATTTTACCACATGTTCTACATTTTACTTATTAGAGAAAATAGTACACAAGGGTTATGCTTGGAAAGACTGTTTTATTGACCCCAAAAATGTAGGCTTATGAAATGACATTAACCTTATTGAACATACTAAGGTATAAAATTAAGTCAAAAAACAAAAGTTAGGAAGTCAGAAAATAATGAGTGATATTTAACTCTTCCTTCAAATTCAAATGTCCTATCTAACCAATGGCTTTTCATTGCCTCCTTTATGGCTTTTATTTGTTGTTGTTGTTGTTTAATATTTAATTCCATTCCTGCTATATATATTTTATTATTATTATTTTATTTCAGCATATTATGGGGGTACAAATGTTAAGGTTACATATGTTGCCCTTGCCTCCCCTCCCTCCTCGAGTCAGAGCCTCAAGCGTGACCACCCCCGAACATTGCACATCTCACTCATTATGTTTGTATATACCCATCCCCTCCACCCCTCTCCCACCTGCCCAACACCCAATAAATATTATTCCTATATGTCCACTTAGGTGTTGATCTGTTAATACCAATTTGCTGATGAGTACATGTGGTGCTTTTTTATCCATTCTTGAGATACTTCACTTAGTAGAATGGGTTCCAGCTGTATCCAGGAGTGCCATTTGATCTTTTGGGTAGATGCCCAGTAGTGGAATGAGGGAAAAGAATCCTTATCCAATAAATGGTGCTAGGAAAACTGGATAGCCACATGTAGAAGACTGAAACAAGACCCACACCTTTCACCTCTCACAAAATATCAACTCATGCTGGGTAACAGACTTGAACCTTAGGTGTGAAACTATTAGAATTCTAGAGGAAAACATTGGAAATACTCTTCTAGACATTGGCCTAGGCAAATAATTTATGAAGAAGACCCCAAAGGCAATGACAGTAGCAACAAAGATAAATAAATGGGACCTGATCAAGTTTAAAAGCTTCTGCACAGCCAAAGAAACTGTCAAGAGATCAAATAGACAACCCACAGAATGGGAGAAAATTTTCACAAGTAACACATCCAATAAAGGGCTAATTAGAATCTATTTACAACTCAGGAAAATCAGCAAGAAAAAATCAAACAACCTTATCAAAAAGTGGGCAAAGGACATGAACAGAAACTTCTCAAATGAAGACAGAAGAATGGCCAACAAACATATGAAAAAATGCTCACCATCTCTAATCATCAGGGAAATGCAAATTAAAACCACAATGAGATATTGCTTAACTCCAGTGAGAATGGCCTTTATCAAAATGTCCCCAAACAATAAATGCTGGCGTGGACGAGGAGAGAGAGGAACACTCCTACACTGCTGGTAGGACTGCAAACTAGTTCAACCTCTGTGGAAAGCAATACGGAGATGCCTCAAAGCGATACAAGTAGATCTACCATTTGATCCAGCAATTCCACTACTGGGCAACTACCCAAAAGATCAAATGATACTCTACTAAAAAAGACACTTGCACTCAAATGTTTATAGCAGCACAATTCACAATTGCAAAGTTGTGGAAACAACCCAAGTGCCCATCAATACATGAGTGGATTAATAAAATGTGGCATATGTATACCATGGAATACCATTCAGCTTTAAGAAACAATGGTGTATAGCACCTCTTGTATATTCCTGGATAGAGCTGGAACCCATTCTACTAAGTGAAGTATCTCAAGAATGGAAAAACAAGCACCACATGTTGGTATTAAGGGATCACCAAGTTGGTATTAAGGGATCAACACCTCAGTGGACATATAGGAAAAACATTTATCAGGTGTAGGGCAGGTGGGAGGGGTGTGGGGAGGATGGGTATATACTAACACAATGAGTAAGATGTGCAACGTTTGGGGGATGGTTATGCTTGAAGCTCTGACTCGAGGGGGAAGGGGAGGTATGGGCAATATGCATAACCTTAACATTTGTACCCCCATAATGTGCTGAAATAAAATATATATATATATATTTATTGATTATTTAATCAACATTAGTATACATGACCTCATGAACAATAATCAGGCTTTGTGAGGCCTATATAGATAATACAATGTCCATATAGTTCAGGGTAAAGGACATTTTAAGCCAACATAGAGAAAATAATTTTTCTTACTAACTACCAAAGATAATGTCGTCTTGCATAAGGTTTTCTTCTGCATGGACAACCTCAGTAACCCCTTCAAGCCCTCAAATAAATTCTGATTTAACTTATCCACTTGGGCTCAGGGCTAGTCACCCAAAAAGAGTCAAATGCAAGGATGAATGATTGACTCTAGTTTCTTCCTATTTGTAGTAATAAGTGTATAATCATATCTAATTTAATTTAATCTTTATGTCAGCTAAAGTTAAACTCTAGGTGCTAATTAGAGATGAATAATAACTTTTTAACTTTACAATAATGCCTCATATACTCAGGGCCTTCTGGTTTTCCCTGAAGTCATCTTTGTTTTAAATTCAAGTTGTTTAATTTTAATTCATTTCAAGCTTTTGCGCTTGACCCATAGTCTAGCTATTTAATCACTTGTCTTCCCATCTTTTGAATGTTGAATTATAGTTAAGATAAAAATAAAATAACTTTTGTTAAAGGAATTCTTTCTAATTTTGATAACTTATCAGTGATCAAATAGACCAAGCAAGATATATCTTATGCTAAATGATGTGAATCTACGCCATGCAAATGTTCAAACCTGCAACAATTAGGCTTTTTTATAATTGGTTTCTTATGGGGTATGGTGAGGCTGTTGGATTATATTCTCATCACATCAGCTGACTGTCAACAAGCATCTTTCTCAAGTTGTTGCTGGTGATCAAGTTTTCTTGTTGAAGGAAATAAAATACTCCTTGGACCTTAATAAATTGACAGCAGAAGTATCTTCCAAATGGTCTTGCAATAAAAGGAGAAATTCACAATCTACTGGTAAGTTTAATGTAAAGCATGAATATTAAGAACAAATCAAGATAGAAAGCAAGTAATAACCTGTAAGAATCATAGCACCAGCTTTCTTTCCTTCAGAGAAAGGAGAAAATGGAATTTTTAATGTTTAATAATATGTAAAGTGCATTCTTTTAAAATTGATTATTGACAGTGCTAGTATTTCAGATGTTAGGTTACCAGAAATAAGTACAATATTAATTTTCAAGTTAAAAGACTTTCACTCACCTGGGCTCTGGCCTAATACCATGTTAGGTACAGGGACCTCCGGCTCTCCTAGGGGCAAAAGCAGGAACCTGCCTTGGTGCTACCTTGAGCAATTGGGATGCCTGAGGAAGAAGGACAAGGTCGAGTGCCACACCTTAGTGCTGCCCCACCTGGATCCTGCCCCCAAGCAATCCTCACTATCTTAGGGAAAGAGGACCACGTTGCCACTTTGCAAAAGCACGCAGGGAATTCCCAAGCCGTGTGCCAGAAACCCAGGCACAATAGGATCTGGAAAATGACCTAGAGTAACCTAAGGCCGATTATCATGTCATTAACTTTCTATCAGAGTGGTTCGATGGTGATGTTTGCCCCACCAGGAAGGCCAAATCTAGACATTATAAAACAGGACCGGAGACTATAACCAGAGCCTCTTGTTATGATGGGGCCATTTCATCGTCTGTGGTGAATATATCTTGCTCTTGCTCTATAAACCTGTCTTGCTCCTCCTCAATAAACTTCATTTTGTGCTGCCTTTGCTATTGGTGTGTCATTTTTCAGCCAAGACCACACCAGGAATCAAGAACAGACTGCCAACCAAATACCCATAAGATAAATATCTATATCTAGCCGTCTATCTTTGTCTCTCACTATAAGAATAGATAGCTATAGATGATGATAGATACATAATCTTTGTCTCTATGATCTGTATACAAAGATTAAATTCAGACTGAAATTTAACAAAACTCTGTCCCTGTGTCTGCTTTTGTTTTTCTGGTTGTTTTTAGGAACAGAGTTTCACTTGTGTCCAGGCTAGAGTGCGGTGGTGTGGCCATAGCTCACTGTAACCTCAATTTCCTGGGTTCAAGCAATCTTCCTGCCTCACCCTCCCAAGAAGCTGGGGACTACAGACATGTTCCACCTGCCTGACTAATTTTGAAGTTTTTTGTAGAGATGAGGTTCTTGCTATGTTGTCCAGGCTGGTCTTGAACTCCTAGCCTCAATGATCCTCCCAACTCAGCATCTGAAAGTATTACAAAGTATTACAAATTTGAGTCACCACACCCAGCTGAAATTCAGTCCTAATTTTACTGATTTATTTTTGTCTAAGTGGAAAAAGTCTTTATTCCATTGCTACTCCACCTTATGGTTATAGAAAGAGTTGAGTATTCAAACCTTCCCACAAATCTTGCTATATCTGCATGTTGATATACCTGCATGAATCACATGGTCTAACCTATGTATTAATACTCCTACATAATAGCAAAGGCTCTTCTTTGCATGACTTTCATCTCCTTTCCCTCATTGTGTTTAATAAGAATATTGTATATAATGAATCATCATATATAGAATCATTGCAAATAATGTGAAATATTGATTAGCCTATCAATACTGATTTTGATTAATTCACTTCACTAAGTCCTAATAACTCTGGAACGTTCATTATATTTGTGCTTTGAAAATAAAATGGAGTTAAAATGGAACCTTGTTTAATAGAAATAATTTGGAATTCACAGTAGTGAACAGCTGTGCATGCCTAGAAGCAGATTGATGTTCATTTCCCCATAAGTTAAGAAGTGCCCAGAGGTGCAAACTGAATGGTTCTATTACATTAGCTCTAACTCCCACTTCACAGAATGGAGACCTTGAATTTGTACATCTCTGCAGGTATACTTCATCACTTCCTGCTTGAATAAAACCTTGGTTCTCTTATGGTATATGTAAAAGCTTTATTTAATCAATCTTACTTTTATAAATTTATTACAAATGTGTGTTTGTTAAAAATTTTGCTTTTGAATCCTGGTCACATTTATTTAGCTTTATTCTTCCTATAAATTATCATCACATCATTTTATCTTGCACTCTTTTTCCTATAATTTCTTCTTTTATTTTTTAAAAGGTCAAAGACACATTAGGACAGTTATTATTTATGGCTTTTCTAATTTTTTTTTTTTAAAAAGGATGCCTCTTTGTATTAATCACTTCAACAGAGACCTATGCGTGCTCTATAGATCTTTTAATCTGTCCCCAGAATCACATTCTTAAATTGTAAATTCCATATTCTTAATCTTTGAAGGAAGACAGAATGTATTACTGGGATTTTATTTATAGCTGACTCCCATTGAAATGAATATATTCTACCCTGTAATGAATATATTCTACCCCTAACCTCCCATAGAATGTTAATAATTGTATTATCTGACTTATGCATTTTAACTTTACAATATACAGTTGACCTTTGACCAATGCAAGGATTAGGGGTGCCGATACCTTCTCAGTTGAGGATACGTGTATAACTTTTGACTCTCCCAAAACTTAAGTACTACTAGCCTACTGCTCACTGGAAGTTTTACTAATAACATGAACAATCAATTAACATATATTTTGTGTTATATGTATTATATACTGTGTTCTTGCAATAAAGATAGAGAAAAATGTTATTCATAAAATCATAGGAAGAAAAAATATACTTACTATTCATTAAGTGGAAGTGGATCATCATTAAGATCTTCATTCTCATCCTCTCCACCCTGAGTAGACCGAGAAGGATAAGGAAGAGGAGGGATTGGTCTTTCTGTCTCAGGAGTGGGAAAGACAGAAGCAAATCTGCATATAAGTGGACTCGTACAGTTCAAACCTCTGTTGTTCAAAGTAAACTATAGTTTTTCTTTGCCTGATAATCTTCCTGTACAGACTGTAGACTTTATGCAGAGAAGTCATGTTAGATTTATATTTGACACTCATTTTTATCAAGCACAACAAACTCAGCATTCAGTGAATAAATGATCAAATAAGTGATCAAATATAATTTATCTAGGATAAAGATGAAGCTTCAGAAGAAATATATTAATATGTGGATCTTGTTCATTTTCCTTATATTAGATTCATTGATAATTTAGGTAATAATCAATTTCAAAGACCTCTGTCCTCCAGTTTGATCATTTTACTTCCAAACTTTTCTAATAGGACAAGCTTTCTGTGTTATTGTCATTTATATTTATACACAATTGGAGGAATTTATGGAGGTTAGTCAACATAACCTTTGACTTTTAATAACTCTCTTTATACCTCAACCAATTTTTCAACAAAATCTCCTTCTCTCTGAATCCTAGATACTTGATTTCTCCAAGCCTCCTAGTAAGTCTCATCAGCTGGCTTTCTCATCAATTAGGTGCTTTCCTCAGACATGACACTAGAATAACACAAAGGGGTTGGATCCTGAAAATACGCTATGCTTCTTATTCTCTGTGAACCAGGCTTGTCCAACCTTGGAAGGTAAGTTAATAGCTATATTAATTGAATAATTTTATAGTAAAATTATTAAAAACTTAAGTTCTGAAGACAAACATTCATACTTCCCCCAATCTTAGAGCATTTCAAAACAAGCTAAAACAGTAAACATTTTCTCTTTAATGTGACATAAAGGTAGCATTTGCAAAAATGCTTAAAGTACTCCATTTGCATTTGAACCATACATTGACTTATTTTCTGAGAGACCAGAAAAAATAATAATTATGTCAGGTTCGAAAGGTATAATAAATTACCGATTAAGTTATTCCACAATAAGACCCCGAAAAAAGTAAGGATAGATAGGGCACACATCATGATTAATGCTAGAAATATGTGTTCTATGCCTCTTAGCATATGAAACAAAATTTAAAGTCAAACTTGATTTGGAATTGCCATTTATATCAATTTAATATTGTAATGCTCATATTTTATTATGATAAGAGCTATTTTCGAATGATAAAATATTTAAAAAATTTTGTAGACTTCCTATCACTTATCTGAACTATTCGCTAAAATTAATAAAAAATGTGAACTTTTGGGCTAGAAATAATTTTTGCCAAAATCTATAGAAAGAGTGGATTTGGAAAATGATTCCTTTAGATGTGAAAGTTATTACTTTGATTTTATAACCTCAAGGTTATCATCTCCATGCCTGTTTTTAAAAGCATACGGATGGTTTAAAAAAATTTTTTTAATTATTATGGATACATAATAGTTGTATATATTTAGGGGGCAAATATGTTTTGATACTGGCATACAGCATGTAAAAAATAAAATAAAATCAGGGCAATTGGAGTATTCATCACCTCAAGCATTTATCGTGTCTTGGTGTTGCATTCGAATTCCACCAGCCTTTTAGTTATTTCACAATATATAATGAATTATTGTTAACTTTAGTCATCCTATTGTGCTATCTTATCATTCTAACTGTATTTTTGTACCCATTAATCATTCCAACTTTATCCCCTGTCCCTGTCCTTCCCAGCCTCTTGAAACCATCATTCTATGTTTTATCTCCATGAGTTCAATATATATATATTTTTTAATATTTACCTCCCACATATGAGTAAGAACATGCAAAATTTGTCTTTCTGTACCTGGCTTATTTGGCCTAATATAATGCCCTCCAGTTCTATCCATGTGGTTGCAAATGACAGAACTTCATTTTTTTAATAGCTGAATAATATTCCATTATATATATGTACAATGTTTTCTTTAGTCATTCATCCATTGATGAACACATAGGTTAATTCCATATCCTGGCTATTGTGAATAGTCCTGCAATAAACACGGGAGTGCAGATGTCCCTTCAATATACTGATTTCCTTTCTTTTGGTGTCTACTCAGTAATGGGATTGCTGGACTAAAGGATAGTTCTATTTTTTGTTTTATGAGGAAGCTTCACACTGTTCTTCATAATGGCTGTGCTAATTTACATTCTCACCAACAGTGTATTAATACAAGCGTTCCCCTTTCTCTAAATCCTTGCCAACATTTATTATTGCCTGTCTTTTTGATAAAAGCCATTTTATCTAGAGTGAGATGATATGTCATTGTAGTTGTGATTTGCATTTTCGTGATGATTAATGATGTTGTTTTTCATATAGCTGTTGGCCATTTGATAGTCTTCTTTTGAGAAATGTCTATTCAGGTCATTGCCCGTTTTAAAAATATGATTATTTGGGGTTTTTTTCCTATTGAGTTAGAGCTTAATATATTCTCATTTGAGCTCCATTATATATTCTCATTATCAATCTCTTGTCAAATGGCTAGTTTGCAAATATTTTCTCACATTCTGTGAGTTATCTTTCCATTTTGTTGTTTTTCCTTGATGTTGACAAGCTGTTTAGCTTGATTTGATTTTATTTGTCCATTTTTGCTTTGGTTGTCTGTGCTTTTGAGGTATTATCCAAGACCAACATCCTGGAGTACTTCTCCATGGTTTTCTTCTAGTACTTTCTTTCATTTTCTTGGCCTAGTATTTTATTTTGTTTTATTTTTTGCCAGAAATACTTTTTGAAAATAAGTAAATGAATAGCATGTGATAGCTCAGTCTTTTACATAAAACTTCTACTTTACTTCAATGCCATACAAAGGAAAATCTGGCTAGAATCAAAAGAACAAACAAATTAGAGATTCTCAGAGCAGATAGGGAAAAATGTATGTATCCATATTTAGTAAGTACTTCCAATGTCAAAGGTACACAGTAAAATATGGCACAATTCCTTATCTCTAGGGGCCATTAGCTAAATGAGGGAGAGAGAAAAATGATTTAAGAATGAACATCATTGGCACAGGGTATCTATCTAAGAACAGGCAGGGAAGGCCTCCCTGAGGAGTTGCTTCAGCTGCTTTGTAAATGATAATAAGAGTTAGCTTGATAAGGATGAATGGAAACAGTGTTTTAGGAAGTAAGAACGGAAGGAACTTCCAAAGTAAAGAATACTGGGAAAAAACGGTAAATTAAGAGCTTCAGAATGTTTGGAACCAAAATAGCATTTGAAGGAAGGACAGTGCCTAAAGAGATGAAGGAATTTAAATGACTTATCTGTGTATATAATAGCCAAGCCAAATATTATATTAGTAGAAAACAAAGATACTATTTGAGAGGGGAAACTCTTATCCCCATATTGTATACTTGATACTCTCTGTCTTGTATTCATTGACCCAGAAAACATTCCTCTAAGTAGCATTTTGCAAAAAGTGTAAATTAGAACATAAAATTCATGAGTTGCTCCTTACCAAAATGTTTCCTATTCAAAGAGATTTTCAGTAACTCTCCTAATGTTCACACAGCAATAACAGGAGTTGCTAAGAATCAAACCTGGTATATCTGGATCTCTTACATTCTGTAATATGCTGTTTATAATTTGCCATAATAGCCCTACATTAAAAATAACTTCAAAATCTCAGTGTCTTTTGACAATAAACCTTTATTTCTTGCTCAGGGATCTGTTGGTCAATTGCAGTATTTTTGGCAGAGCACCTGGGGCACAGGCTATTCTTATGGTGAAACACGGGACTATAAGTGTTCAAGGCAGTCCCCCAAGCACATGTAGATTGTTTGTTTGGAAATTAGGTATGTCACTTCCACCATGTTCCTTTAGCCAAAGTAAGCTGTGTGTCTAATATTAATAGGGATAAGAATTATACTCCTTCCACAGAAAAAGTCAAAGGCAGTATAAATATTAGCTGAATAAAATAGACTGTATCACACTTACTTTGAATAAAAAACCTATAGGTTTCAAGAAAATGATAAAGTGCAGCAAGAAGATAATGTATTCCACGTGGGCTGTTCACATCCAATGTTAAAGTAAAAAGTCAATTCAGTGATATGTTGGAAAGTGACAGATCAACCAAAATTCCCAGGAGCTGAAATCAACAACTAGATTTCAATTCCTATCTCCTGGAAGAAGATACTCTTAGATGAAGCATAAATAGAAAAATATTAAACCAAGATATGTTATATTATCCAGAAATCAGTACAAAATAATAGTGGAGAAACAAAGCATCAAGAGGAAATGAAAATGAGTAGGGGCAGAGAGAAAGAAGCCGCTGTGTGTATAAGCCAGGATTACACCCTCACTAAAATTAGAGTTTCTTCATCTGCTCCGAAACTGGTTATTAACCTCATTTGCAGGCCACGCCTCTCTAGTGAGTAAATGTAAAAGCAGATACTGGTCACAGATTCCTCTGAATCTTTAGAGGAAGCTATTGGCAGAATGTGCAATAACAGAGGAAGGTACATGTGTGTATTAGGATTTTTCGGAGAAACAGAACCAGAAAATATTTAGATTATAAAAGGAGATTATGGTAATCAGCTCAGGCTGAAAAATCCCATGATGTGCCATCTGCAAGCTAGAGAATCAGGGAAGCCGGATGTAAATATTCAGTCTGATTCTGAAGGCCTTAGAACCAGGGAAGCCCATGGTGTTACTCTTAGTCCGAGGTTGAAGGCCGATGAAGCAGGAAGTCCAGTGTGTGAGGGCAGGGGAAGGCAAGATCCAGCTCAGGAGGAGAGAGCAAATTCACCCTTCCTCTGCCTTGTTGTGTGATCTGGGCCCTCAGTGGATTGAATGATGCCCAGGTACATTAGTGAGGGTGGATCTTCTTTCTCAGTCTACTGACTCAGTACTAATTTTTTCCAGAAACACCCTAAAAGACACACCTGGAAATAATGTTTTACTGGCCACCCCAGCAACCTTTAACTCAGTCAAGTTGACACATGGAATTAACCATCACAACGTTGGTTGGTTTTAATTTGATAACCACAAATTTGACCCTTGTATTGAGTGACGTCTATCTCTAGTTTACTAGTTTAAATGTACTTACTTTCTGCGGATGTTTAAGCTTTAAAATCTTCTGTAACTAGCTACATTTTCTAGACATTTTGAAAATGACTTTATAGAGGACATATAAATAGCGGCACTTATGGAAGGGACATATAAATAGTGGCGTGTATTTAATGTATGTAGCTGGATGAGTTCGTGGACAAGCGTGTGCCTGAAACACCATCACCACCTCAAGGCCGTAAATGTATCTGTCACTCTAAGTCTACACATATTTTTAAAATGTGTACTATTCATAGCCAAACAAATCTATGTACCTTTGATAGTAATATTTATAAATAATATTTATTAATTTCCAAAAAAAATAAAAAATTTGTCTGCTAGTTTAGACCAGCAATTCTAAATACAATGTTACAACTCACTAATATTTATTGATTGGTGAACAAGGCAGAATTATAACTATCTTGCCAATAATTACATAGATGATTATTTTGTCCATACTGAAGTTTATGAACAATTTGTTTATAACCTTAAAGTATGTCTTTTGAATTACTATTTAAGAGATTATAATAAGAGCTCTTATCTAGACTATGTGCCCTACCAAATTACTAGTTGTTTGTCCCTCATTAAGGAACTTTAAATCCCACAAGTCTGCTTCCCTATCTAATACCTACAATGTTAGTATTAATAATTTGCTTTCTAAGGCTCTTTGGAAAATTAATTTTGACAATATATGAGAAGTGATTAGCAGATATTAAATGCTTAGCTGATAATAAATACTTAAAAATAATATTGATGGTGAAGATAAACACGAAATATGTTTGAAAGCAATTGATCTACAAAAGTGACAAAGGTATTTAAAAAGGTATATTCCCTAAATGTTCCACTGTAAATCTTTATCCACAGCCCTCACCCCTACAAATACATGGTACTTCTATCATTTCACCTGGATTTTCTCTGTCATAACTTCCTGTGATAAAATACTGTTTTATTAGGTTCTAAAACTTGTCCTTTAAGAAATTCACTATATTTGTAACACTGTGTTTCTTATTTTATATATTTATGTTTTCTATTTCTTTTTTCCTAGCTTTATTGAGGTATAATTGACAAAAAAGTATATATTTAAAGTCTGTAACATTGTGAAGTAATCACCACAATTAAGGTAATTAAAATATCCATCACCTCATGTAGTTATCTTTTTTTTTTCTTTTCCTCCTTTTTTTTTTTTTTTTTGGCAAGAACATTTAAGGTCCACCTCTTAGCAAATTCCAAGTATATAATACAGTCTTGTTAACAATAGTAACATTTCTGTACATTTCTAGAAATTATTCATCTTGCACAATTGAAATTTTGTAACTGTTAACCAACATCTCACTTCTCCTTTCCCCAAAGACTGTGGCAACTGCCATTTTGCTATCTGCTTCCACGAGTCTGGCTGTTTTGGATTCCACATATAAGTGAGATCATGCCATATTTGTCTTTTCGTGTCTGGTTGGTTGGTTCACTTACTGTCACATATGGCAAGATTTCCTAATTTTTTAAGGCTGAAAAATACTTCGTATTTTAAATATACATGAATACACATGTATAGTAATGAGCCATATAACAGTGTTTTATTCAACCACAGATTGCATATATGACAGTGGTCCAACAAGATTATCAATAAACTACCATATTTTATTGTACCTTTTCTATGTCTAGCTATGTCTTGATACACAAATATTTATAATTATGTTACAGTTGCCTGCAGTATTCCATAGAGTAACAAGTTGTACAGATTTGTACCCTAGAAGAAAAAGGCTATATTTATACTATGTAGCCTAGGTGTGTAGTAGGCTGAACCATCTAGGTTTGTGTAAGTGCACTCTGTGATGTTAGCACTAGGACAGAATCATCTAACCATGCATTTCTCAGAATGAATCTACATCATTAAGTGATGCATGACTGTATTATTATTAGAATTAGTCATTGGTGCCACCACTATCATCATCATCATCTTTACTAGTCAATTTAGATTCCCATTTGTGTTATTAATTTTGACTTTTTTGTAGGAAATTTAAATGTTATGGAAATATTCGAGTCTATTAGTAAATAACTGATAACTTTTTCTGAAAATATTTTTATTTTTATATATGGTAATAATATCTCATTGTCTTATCTAACTTATAATTTGGCCTACTTGTTCTATTTACTTTCTTTAAACATTTTGGTTCTTTAGTTGCAGACATAAGAAACTTAAAGTAACAGTAGCTGAGGGAGAGAGCAGTCACCTCTCCCTCACGTAGCCACTTGCTGGTGAGCTTTCCACAGCTGGCGGTGGCAACTGCGCCATGGCAAAGGGCTGGCTCTGTATGTAATCATATAATCATTGTATACGTCTTGAGCAAATAAAAGAATTTAAAAAACCCTTTAGTCCTAGAAATAACAAACCACTTTCCAAAGAGAAAGTTTGAACCTTCCCATTAAAGCCATTTCCTGAAAGTTGCACATAGCCTGCCCTGTCCTGTTGTCCAGACCCGGCCACATAGACAATCCTATCTGGTAGGGAGGTCAGGAAATACAATGCCCACTGAAAGTGGCAATGTGATGTGCCCAAGTAAAAAGTTATTGTTCTATCATTAAAGAAGAATGGAGAGAGAAAATATTAGAAAGAACTAACTGTTTTTAAAGCTACCTGTTAGTGTTATTTATTCATTTCTTATTTTCTATGTTCTAGGTAATTAATTTCTTAATCTTTATTATTTCATCTTGCCATTTCCCTTAGGAGATGTTGGATCTTCCTCCAAATTATAATGTTGGATTTTAAAGATTATTTTCTTTATATATTTGTTATATAAAATTTTTATAACAAATCAATTAGGACAAAGCAGTACTCCAATACAGAACTATTTTTTAAAATGTACTATTTTATTTAAAATAATAAAATACTTTAGAACTTCTCATAAATCCAAATATTACTTAGGACAATGGGCTAGTTCTACTTAGTTACTTGCTAAATACATATTTTAGTTGTCAAAATGAGCATAGAGTAAGGAGTGGACAAACGCATGGGTATAAGCTACCCACCACAACATTGCCCATATACACCCATTCCTCAACACAAAATTTAATCTTTGAATATCTAAAATATATTTATGATATCATGCTGAAAATAAATGAGTCATGAAACTTCTTAGGATGGTGTCTTTATCTTTCTCTCCAGGTCCTATTTATCTATCTATTATCTTTTATGGATTGAATTGTATTCCCCAAAAAGTTATGTTAAAGTCCTAACCCCCAGTACTTTAAAATGTGACATTACTTGGAAACAGGATCATTGCAAATGTAAATATTTATAATGAGGTCATATTGGAGTTGGGTGGAGCCTTAATCCAATAAGGATATTAGTCCTTATAAGAAGAAGCAAGAGGCACAGAGAGAGAACACCATGTGACAGAAGAGGCAGAGATTGAAGTGATGCATCTTCAAGACAAGGAACACCAAAGGTTAATGGCCATGAGCAGAAGCTAAGAAGAGGCAAGGAAAATTTCTATCCAGAGTTTCAGAGGAAGCAAATGCCCAGTGACACCTTGATTTCATACCTCTAGGCTCCAGAACTAAAACAGAATACATTTTTGTTGTTTTGAGCCACTCGGTTTGTAGTAATTTCTTATGGCAGCTCTAGGAAACTAATTATCTATCCATCAATCATCTATCTTCATCATCATAATCATCTGTCTATCCAGACATGTAAGTCTGGTTCCCCAGGAGAAGATTCTGATAAAAAGCTTTATCTGAAAGTTATTTCTTAGGAATTGTTCCCAGAAACAATAAAAAAAAAAATCTTGGAAAATTGGAGAGGAATAGATGTAGGACAAATTAAGGGCAAGATCCAGCAGAGTTCTTGAGAAGGTATTTTCATCTCAGTCCCATAGGGAAGCTTGGTAGCTCATAGCTAGGGTCAAGGAGAAGGATCCTTCATACCACCGCAATAAATCAGTCATTGTTGAAAGCCTATGGAGGGGGCAGGACAATGATCGGGAATGTCCAGGAAATTCTATCACTCTGAATGGCTAAAGGGTGTTCTGTGAGCCTCTAGCCGACCTCCAACAAAGAAACATGCTGGCTGTTGGGAGTGAAAACATGGGGTTCAGTGTGACTAAAATAATGAAAGTAGCTGGGAAATATTGCCAGAGCATTGACAGTGAATGCAATACATATTTTGATAATTTCTGAAAATGATCATGGTGGTAATTTCAAGATGATATTTATGATTTTTATTTATCCAAATTTAATTTCATTGCCCATTTTCAAGAACAAATGTGAATTGCTTTTTTCTTAATAAAAATTATTTTCTAAGAAAAATGTTATATTCTAAATGTTCTTCTAGCTTGACTTACTTACTGACTCTACCTTACCATAAAATTAGATCTTTGAATTATTATATGTGAATTGGTTTGGTACCTACTACTGAAAATCTTGACCACAGAAGTAATAAAAAAGACTCACAACAAAAAGTGGTATTTACAGCATTACTCTCTTGACACACTGTATAGGTGTTTCTTCTAGCATGATTTACTAAACTTGAATCTCTGGAAATATCTCTTCTAAAATCATTAGACTCTCTAGAAATAACTCTTATTTAAAATACTCAGTGGTCACTGCATCCTCCGAAGGGGTGTTACCTGGTGATTCTATGCTGAGTACTAGAAGAAAACCAGAACTAGCAAAAGTACCCTCCATTCAAGTGCATAAAACAAGATGTACAATGTACCTGAAAATATGTCATACTTGCATATACATGTATATTTTTTATTTCATTGTGAATAATGATCAAATGACTGTCTTTTTAAAATTTCTACTATTGCATCCTGTTCTATTACAGTGCAACATAAATTTGAGAATGAGAAAAACAGTGGGCACTGATAGATGTCAGTCAGATGCCTCACAGGTATTCCGTGAGAATAAAGCTGGTTAAATCAGCAAACCTTTCTCAAGCAAAATTCACAAATTTTAAAATTTCATCTTTAACCATCTTTGAAAAAAATCTTAGAAACAACCATTAAAACTTTCCTTTTGAAATCTTACCAAATTAAATACAGTTTTACATTTATTTTAAATCATCTATATAGTTTTTCATTTTTAAATAATGAAATATACCAAATAATCATTTTAAAATCAATTCTTTTCTTCTAAGTCAAACTTAAGATATTAATAAACTAAATTTTGCTAGTTGAATATTCTTCTACAAGGAATAGCTTATTATTTTTTAAATAGTTATTTTAGTTTCAACATATTTCACAGATACAAATGTTTGGGTTACATATATTGCCTTTGCCCCTCGCTCTCTGAGTCAGAGCTTCAAACATGTCCATCCCCCAGACAGTGCACACCGCACCGATTAGGTTTGTATATACCCATCCTCTCTTCTCCCCTCCCATCTGCCCAACACCCAATGAATGTTATTGTTACATGTGAAAGGCCATTTTCACTGGAGATAAGTGATATCTCATTGTGGTTTTGATTTGCATTTCCCTGATGATTAGAGATGTTGAGCATTTTTTCATATGTTTGTTGGCCATTAGTCCATCTTCGTTTGAAAAGTTTCTGTTTGTGTCCTTTGCCCACTTTTTGATAGGGTTGATTTTTTTCTTGCTGATTTTCCTGGGTTCTGTATAGATTCTAGTTATCAGCCCTTTATCGGATGTATAGCAGGCAAATATTTTCTCCCATTCTATAAGTTGTCTGTTTGCTCTTGTGATAATTTTCTTGGCTTAATTTGATCAAGTCCCATTTATTTATTTTTGTTGTTGCTGTGATTGCCTTTGGGGTCTTCTTCATAAATTCTTTGCCTAGGCCAATGTCTATAAGACTATTTCCAATGTTTTCCTCTAGAATTCTAATAGTTTCACACCTTAGGTTTAAGTCTGTTACCCAGTGTGAGTCGATTTTTGTGAGAGGTGAAAGGTGTGGATCCTGTTTCAGTCTTCTACATGTGGCTATCCAACTTTCCCAGAACCATTTACTGAATAAGGATTCTTTTCCTCAGTGTATGTTTTTGTCTGCTTTGTGAAAGAATAGGTGGTTATATGAGGATGGAATAGCTTAATTCCATGAGTTCAACAATACGATTAGGCCTTTAAGGGAAAATGTGACAAAATATAGAACATTTTACCTTCCTTTCAAGTGGGAAAACTAAAGTTGTAAATGTCAAGAACGAATGGAATGGTAAGGAGCCTGAGTAAGGACATGTTAGTAATAAATTTGTAGTTTAATATGTATAAATTTATTATATACAAATTATATATAAAATTTCCATTTGTTCACATTAAACATGACAAAAGAGGCAGATATTAGAATTATCCTGTGATAAAAATTTACATGACTCATAACCAATTTAAAGTTATTCAGAATAATGTTGATGCTTAGATAAGATGAGCAGCAGACACATGAAAATTCTTACCTAGAGAACATAAGAACATTTAGAATGAATAAATTTTTTTGAATTATTGGTATCTTTTGCATCACTCTGAGTGCTTCACTAACTGTTTTGTGTAGACATCTGTATTATGGCTTTTCTACATCTAGTCACTTTGGAGAGAGGGATATTTGTAGTTTTCCAGTGACGATCATTTTTAAAAGCCAATTTTAATGTGATACGAATGTTGAAACATACAAATGATTTACACATTGCCCCACAAGGAACTCATCTCTTAAATAATCAGATTGTAATTAACTGGCCTTTGAGAATTGTGAACTTTAAAAAAAAAACAACAACAAATATAAATAATGATAAAACTCCTAAAAATTGGGCTTCCAGAAACCAGTTACTTGTAAAATTGCAAAATTGAGTCTTCTCGGTTGTATGCATAAATGATGTTGTTCCTCCCTGGTGTGCACCTTTGTTAATTGATGTGGACTGTGTCCCTGTATGGAAAATAAACAGGGATTTCTAAAAATAGAAATTGCTATTGGATCACCTTGATGTTAATGAGTTTACAATTAGTGCATTTTATCTTTGCTTCTTTTCTGTATAATTTCTTTTAACAATTATGTTAGTGATATTTAATTTATTACTTAGATTGCAATTCCTATCTATATGCTACAGAGTTATTAAGTGGAAAATAAAATTTGCAAGGTAGTAAAGTAAAACTTCAAGATACTAAAATTATGCAGAATTTCATAATGGCTTGTAAAACAAAGCATAAACCTTTAAGAGCAAGTGGTCTTGACATCTGTTAAAACATCTTTTCTTGATGTTTCTCTTTTCATTTATCTGATTAAATTCTGTATCCTGTATATTCCATATTATAATCCTTCTGAAATTACCTTAGTGAAAAGTCTTCTGTAAAAACAGTTGAAGCAATATCTTTTGATGTGTCATTTTCTTTTTAGGGCACTTCAGATTTAAATGATTATAAATTAATCATATTGGTCATTCACATATCAAATATTTAAAATATTTTTACTAATTTGAATTATACTTTGCATAGATACATACATAGGCACAAATACTTTTTCAAAATCTAGAAATCATGAAATAGTAAAAAAACAAAGTACATGTCAAATTTTGGAAATTTTCCCTCTTTAGATAAAGAGACATCTCATGTAAGGAAATGATTAGTCTGATAATTATATGTATATATTCATATGCCTTGAATACAGATATTTTACAGTTTATGATAATTTTCTATTTTCTCTATTTATTACAATTTTTCTTTTTCGTTCTGATATCTGTATGATATTTATAAACATAACTATACTTTGTTTCTGTTTTAAATTTAAAAATTTTTAATTTTTTTTTTTTTTTTTTTTTTTTTTTTTTTTTTTTTTTTTTTTTTTTTTTTTTTTTTTTTTTTTTTTTTT
>VSMD01064418.1:0-34754 GCA_008750895.1 Mirza zaza | reverse complement strand
ATTTCCTGAGTTCCTTCGCTGATTTCTTCCCATGTCGATCAGTTGTTGTTTCTTTTCTTTAGGTTTTTGTTTGGGTATTCACACGCCTTGTTTAGTTTCTGAGCCGGTAGGTGGTGTCTGTGGGTGAGATTTGACCACTCCCTGTATAATGAGTCAGTAGGTGTCGTGAAAAGGGTGTGCAGGATGCTCTCTCTGTCAGTATGTGGTGCTTGCTTGGAGGAACAGGCTAAGCTGTTGTTTTTGTGTCCTGTTATCAGCTCTTGTTCCTGAAGAGAGAACTCTAGTGCCTCAGGTGGTGGGTGGGGCCCTGGGACTTCCAGGTGTGTCCTTTTCTCCCCTTCAGTGAGGGTTGGTCTAGTAGAGAGTCTGGGCGGAGCTGAGTTGGGTAAGCCCGCCCTCAGGCACAACCAATGTCGTCAGCGGGGGTCAAAGTTCTGTTCTCTGCTTGTAGGCAAAGCTGACAGGGAGGGGCTGGAATGGCCCTGCTCAGTCAGAGAGTCTGCGTGTTGGGTTGGGCCTGTCAGAGACCCGCAGTCTGGAGTGGGCCTGGCCTCTTTCCGCTGTCCCCAACTCTGCGGCTACTCCTGGGCCTCTGTCAGCAGGCCAGACCACACACCACCAGGCCTCCCCTGGTTGTGATGCCAGCAGGGAGGTTCCCTGCGTAGGAACGCCACCTAGGCTGGGTGCACGGCCTCCCTTTGGGGGGAGGGTTGCCCTCTAGGATGCTGATCTGCCCCTGAAGGCACACTCACCTCAGCAGGCTGTTCACGTATATCCCTTCTGTGCCCCGGGCAATGCGAGGCTTCGGTTCACGGGATGTGGTCTGCAGGTCTGACCTCTGGGTCCCAGAGTTCAAACTTTGTCCCCACCAGGGAGACGAGTGCCTGTCCCAATTCACCACAGGGAGCCCAAGCTAGGTCTATGTCTCTCAACCTCAGGCTCTGCCCCGTTCTCCTGGGATCACCGTGCCAGCAGCACCTGGGAGGGCTGGCGGGCAGAGAGCTCACAGTCTGAGTTCCCCTTAGTGAGTTGTAGGGCCCCAAAAGGGAAGGTCCCGTTCCCTGGAGGTGCCTCCGGCTGGTGGCTATATTGTCTCTCTTTCTCTCTGGGCAGCCGCCGGTAGGGTCGGGCGAGGGGAGGAGGAGGCAATATGGCGTCTGCCTCGTGGCCCGGGTCTGTGCACACGGAGGTGCCCCAAGGGATTTGGGAGCCTGGTGCCACGTCTGCTACTGGTTTACCGCTCACTGGCGGCATTTGTCGCTGGGCTGGTGTCCGCAGGTCCCTCCACTTGCTGGGGAGTCCACCAGCAGTCCGGGATGCAGGGGAGGGGAAATGGCAGATCCACCTACCCTTCCCGCTCGTCTCTGGGCTGTTCCGGGCGTCCCAGCTTCCAGTTCTCCTCCGTGACCTCCTCTCGTGGAGTCTCCCGTGGTCTCACGTACTCCTCCTTCCGACCCTCATCCGATGTTGGCTTGTCTTCTTTCTTCTTTCTTCTAATTTCTGCTAGAATCTGTCTTTTCTGCAGAGACACTCTGTCTGGCGGTGTTTCTCATCTGCCTTCTTCTGGGCGGGGCCCCAGTAGTTATTCTTTTTTAAGTTTTTGTAATGGATGTTATAGTCAATTTGGGCTGCTATAACAAAATCCATTGAATAGGTAGCTTATAAATAACAGAAATTTATTTCTTATAGTTCTAGAGGCTGGAAAGTCAATGATCAAAGTACTGGATGAAAGGAGGGAGAATGGAGAGTATGCTTTTACATGTATATATCCAGTTTTTGCAACACTATTTTTTTGAAAAGGCTATCTTTCCCCAATGAATCTTGGCATGTTTGTTGAAAATCATATGACTATATATGCAAGGTTGTATTTCTCGGTTCTCTATTCTATTACATTAATATAAATTTCTGTATTCATGCCACCATCAGAGTTTTATTACTGTGCTTTTGTAGTAGTTTTTTTGAAATAAGCCTGTGTGATTTCAACTCTTTCTTCTTTTTAAAGATTGTTTTGATTATTCAGGGTTTCTTGAGATTCCATATGAATTTTAGTATGGAATTTTTTTATTTCTGCAAAAAATGTCATTTAGATTTTGATAAGGATTGAATTGAATTAGTAGATCACTTTGGGTAATATTGACATCTTAGTGATAGTAAGTCTTCCAATATATAAACATGGGATGACATTCTATTCATTTATGCCTTCTTTAAGTTCTTTCAGCAGTGTTTTGTAATTTTTGGTATACCAAAGTTAACCTCCTTAGTTGCATTCATTGTTTTTTATTTCAGCATATTATGGGGGTACAAATTTTAAGGTTTCAAATAATGCCCTTCCCCCCCCCTCCTCCCACAAGTCTGAGTTTCCAGCGTGACCATCCCCCAGATGGTACACATCTCATTCATTATGTATGTATACACCCGGCCCCCCTCCCCCTCCCACCTGCCCAATACCATATTACTGTAGTTCCTATGTGTCCACTTAGGTGCTGCTCAGTTAATACCATTTTGCTGGTGAGTATATGTGGTGCTTGTTTTTCCATTCTTGGGACACTTCACTTAGTAGTATGGGTTCCAGCTCTAACCAGGAAAATACAAGATGTGCTATATCACCATTGTTTCTTAGAGCTGAATAGTACTCCATCTTATACACATACAACATTTTATTAATCCACTCTTGGATTGATGGGGACTTGGGCTGTTTCCACAGCCTTACGATTATGAATTGTGCTGCTATAAACATTCAAGTGCAGGTGTTTTTTGTAGAGTGTCATTGGATCTTTTGGGTAGATGCCCAGTAATGGGATTGCTGGATCAAATGGTAGATCCACTTGTATCACTTTAAGGTATCTCCACATTCCTTTCCAAAGAGGTTGAACTAGTTTGCAGTCCCACCAGCAGTGTAGGAGTGTTCCTATCTCTCCGCATCCATGCCAGCATTTATTGTTTGGGGCCATTCTCACTGAAGTCAAGTTGCATTCATTTTTAAGTATTTCATTTTTTTGATGTTATTAGATAAATGGAATTATTTTCTTCATTTTCTTTTTAGTTTGTTCATTGTTAGTGAATAAACATGTAAGATTTTTTGTGTTGTTTTATATTTTACAACTTTCAAAATCTATTAGTTGCAACAGTTTTATGTGTAAGAAATCTTTAACTTTATTCAGCTTCTGTGTACCTGGGAATATCTTAATTTCTCCCCTCATTTTAAAAGGACAATTGTGCTGTATATAGAATTCTCAAATGACAGTTTTTTTTTTTTCTCTTTCAGCACTTTTATATTTCATCCCACCACCTCTGGCTTGCAAGGTAAAAGATTCTGCTAGGAAATCTGTTGATAGGCTTATTGAGGATCCCTTATATGTGATATCTTCCTTTTCTTTTATTGCTTTCAAGATTCTCTGTCTTTGGCTTTTTACAGTTTGATTATAATGTGTTCTGGTGTGAGTCTTTTTGGGTTTTCCTACTTGGAATTTGTTGAGCTTCTTATACTTGTTTATCCATGTCGTTTCTCAAATTTGGGAATTTGTGGACTTTTTTTTCACATAAGCTCTCTGTACTTTTCTCTCTCTTATTCTTGAACTCCCCTAATGCATATACTGGTCTATCTGATGATGTCCCATAAGTTTCTTAGGCTCCGTTTCTTTTATTCATTATTTTTTCTCCTTAGATTTAATAATTTCAAATGACCTGTTTTCAAATGTACTGATTTTTAATCTCTTCTACCTGTTCAGTCTGTTGTTAAACTCCTCTAAGTGAATTTTTTAATTTAGTTCTCATATTTTTGAGCTCCATAATTTCTGTTTGTTTCTTTTTTTATAATTTGTATCTCTTTGTTGACCTTCTCATTTTATTTATATCTCCTTTCTTGATTTTTAGTCGGTTGTGTTTTCTTTTTTTAGTTCTTTGAGCACATTTAAGACAGTTGTTTTAAAGTCTTTGTTGCTTCAGGGATGGTTTCTAAAGATTCATTTTGTTTCTTTTGAATGGGCCAGATTTTTCTCTGTTTTTATATGCCTTGTGGTCTTTTGTTAAAAGTTGGACATTTGTAAAAACAGTGATGCCTCCTATTTTTTGTAGACTGGCTCTGTGCAGGAGAAGACATTTACTAATTAGCAGGGTATGTTCTGATGCTTGGGATTAGCTTTATGTGGAGCTTAAGATCTTGCCAATTCTTTTCTGGGCATGTATTTTCTTTGGGCTTCTGTATATGCTATTGCTGATTTCCCATAGGTGCAGTTGTATTTTTATACCTTAATTTCCCCAAGATTCTCCCCCACTGCTTCTTCTCAGGGTTTTAGCTGTTCTATTTTATTCCTCTGCTCATAATTTCTTGCCCCTAGGCATCTGTGGGTCTGTAGTCTCCCTGTAGTTTTCACAAGCTGTGCACATTGCTTTCCTAATTTGAGATCTGAGCTGTGCCAATTTTGACTGTCTGAGCTATGAGTTATGGGATGTAGAGACCAATCTTTCAGGCAATTCCAAGATAGGTTAGAACATTGCAAATTATGTTCACTCTGCTCTTTCTGGTTCAAGAAAAGGAACTGGGGACAAGGCTGCCCTGTCCCCCAAACCATGCTACTTCAGGCCAGGGAGGAAATGGGGCAAGCATAAATAAAAACATAATGGAATTTCCTACCATTTTGAATATGGCTTATTCTTGATTGGGTGTTTCCTTGGTTGCTTAGGTCTTTGAATAATTTTTCAGAGCTCCAATAAAATAATTTAGCCAGATACTTGTTGATTAGTTAATGATTCTGTGGAGGAATGAGTGCCTGAATCTTCCTAGTCTGCTGCCATCTTGTTGATGTCACAATCTCAGCTTCAAATTTGATCTAAAGATGAGACTACTCAGGGAATAAGTATTTGGATCTTATTGACCATAAATATCCAGGCAGAACAAAAACTATGACTAGTTGGAGAAAATTTTATCTATGGTTGACAACGGTACTAGCTTTTAACCTTAGAGTCATATACCATTTCCTAGGTGAATTAATTTTCCTTATGAAAATATATGGTATAAAAGGGACTGAGATCTAAATTGTAAGCTATTGTACTTATTAGGAGAGATAGTCTGCCATGTGTCCCAAGCATTCCTGAACATCACTGCTGAGTGTGTCATGCTATAAAGCTTAACTGTTCTGACCCTGAATAGTTTCTGTAGTTAGTAACATAGGCATTTAAATAGATCAAAATCACCACAGTATGTGACAATTGTTTATTCCCTGAGGAGAGAAGGAGAGATGGGACTGGCTTGTTTACTGCTTGCTCTACAAGGTGCTGAACCCTTGACCCAAAGTTTTTCAGTTTCAGTACTTCTGCATGTGTAAATTCCTTCTGTCTGATCCCATGACACTTTGGGACTTGGAGACAAGGGAAGCAAAACTACAAGGCTGGTGTTCTGTTGTTTGATGTGCTGTGAGTAAAACTGTCTTACTCTGATCTGAGTCACATTGTCTGGTTTGGGCACCTATGAACAGTGACAAGCAGCTTGCTTTGTCATCTCTTTATAGTCTTCGTACTCTTTACCATCCTATATGACAGGAGTTCCCAATCTATGATGAGTTGTATAATTATTTCATTATATATTATAATATAATAATAATAGAAATAAAATGCACAATAAATGTAATGCCCTTGAATCATCCCCAAACCATCTTGCCCCTCCCTGCTCCATGGAAAAATTATCTTTCATAAAAATGGTCCCTGGTGCCATAAAGGGTGGGGACCACTGCATATGAGATTAGAATTCTTCCTCAACAGTAATAGCTTTCATTACTGAAATGAAAGTATATACTTTAATATTCAATTATAGAGCTTTTGTGGGTATGTGTTTGTATGTGTGAGTGCATACTCATTTTTCAGATTAGAAGTCAGTACTATGATATAACTAGATGCCCTATTTGTCCCCTAGATCATGTGGAGGATTGGCAGCTCTTCTCCAGGTTGGAATTCAGTACTGAAGTAACCTGACTCTGAAGGTGATAGACCAGTCAGAGAACACAGACTCTCTTGAAAAGAGCACTCTATTAGTTCTAATGGGAGATTGCTTGCATTGAAGTTGTTGAAGGAGAAACCTAGGCTTTGAGACAGATAAACACAAGAAGAAAATGGTGGTAGGGGTGGAGGGCAAAAATAATAACAAAAACCTCTGTGTACTTAATATTTTTTCTGGGCACCCTGTATACACCATTTCTAATCTCACAGTAACCTTGTTTGGTGGCAGGTGTTATCATCAATTTATATAAGTAGAACCTGGGGCTGAAAAATATTAAATAATACACCCAAAGCCACATAGCTAAGTAAGAAGCAATACCTGGATTCAAACCTTGGTCTGTATGAATTCAAGGTCTGTTCTCTTCAACACTACATAGTACTTCCTCTCAAAGTCATAATCACTCACCCTATGACATGGAATGGAGTATAATTTACCCATTTTATATAGTCAAGTTTGATGTAAGATTTCCTTTGAAAAATAAAAATAAAAAGGTTTTGCTCCATCGAAAAAGAATTGAAACCACTGGCTAGCATTGGCCATGGACTGTGATAGTTGAAATGATCCCCTGAATCATTTTAGCTGTTCCTTGAGGTGACAATAAAGAGACAGTCATAATACAAGTCCAGAGATTCTCAGCCAAGCACCTATTTTTAATTGATCCCATGAAGAAAAAATATGAACACTTGTTTCATGAAAAATAGGGTAGTGCATTCTTAAACATCACTGATTTCAAGAATGACAAGCCCATATAACCTGGATAACCTCATGACTGGCTTTGCATTAAAATTCAGGTTTATTAAAATATAATTTATATATGGAAAACTTACCCTTGTTAATGTACAGTTCTATAAATTTTGACAAACACAGAGTCTAGTAACCACCATAATCAAGATATAGAACAGTGCCATCACCCCCAAAATTTCCCTAGTGCTTCTTTATAATCAATCTCCCTAAACTGCAGCCTCTGACAAATACTGATATGTTTTCTGTATCTATAATAATAATTGTGCCTTTTCCACAATGTCATGTAAGTGGAATCATATAGTATATAGACTTTTGAGTTTGGTTTCTTTCATTCAGCATAATGCACTTGATATCTATTCATGTTTCTGCATCTATCTGTAGTTTGCCCACTTTGATTGCTGAGTAGGATTCTATTGTATAGATGTAAAACAGATTGTTTATCATGTAATAAATATCTTCAGGTAATGGATATTTGGGTTGTTTCTAGTTTGGGGCAATTATGAATAAAACTGATATGAACATTTGTGTATAGATTTTTATGTGGATGTAAGTTTTCATTTCTCCAAGCTAAATATTTAGGAATGGAATTGCTGAGTCATATGGTAAGTGCATGTTTAATTGTATAAGAAACTGCTAAACTGTGTTTAAAAAATGGCTATACCATTTTGTACTTCCATTGAAAGTGTATGAGTGTCCCAGTTGCTCTACATCCTCATTGGTTCTTGGAACTTTAGTAATTCCAATGTTGTACAGTAGGATGTCATTGTGATTTTAATTTGCATTTCCTTAATGTGTAATTAAGCTGAGCTTCTTTTCATGTGCTTATTTAACATCCTTTGCACAATACGAAATTTTGCTCAAATCTTTTTTCCCTTTAAAAAATTGGGTTGATAGTTTTATTTTTATTGTGTTGTTAGAGTTCTTTGTGTATTGCCCATACCAGCAGTTTATCAGATACATGGTTTGCAAATATTTTCTCTCAGTGTGTAGCTTGCCTTTTCATTTTCTTAACAATGTATTTTGAGGAGAACATTTTAATTTTGATGAAATCCAGTTTATCGATGTTTTTCTTTTATGGTTTATGCTTTTTGGGTCCTATTAAAACATCTTTGCCTACCCAAAAGTTACAAAAGTATTCTTCTATGTTTTCTTCTAGAAGTTTTATAATTTTAGGTTTAGCATATATGTCCATGATCCATTTCAAGTAAATTTTTAATATGATATGCGAGATGAAGGTATGGATCAAAGTTCTTTTTTTTTCTTTTTACATATGAATGTTCAACTGTCCCAATGCTATTTATTGAACAGGCCATCCTTCATCCATTGAATTATTTGGCATCTTTATGGAAAATTGACTGACCATGTATGTATGGGTCTATTTCTGGACTCTATTATGTTCCATTGGTCTATGTGTATCCTTTCTTCAATATATAACATTGTAGTAATTACTGTAGCTTTACTGTAGATCATCAAATAAAGTGATGTGAGTCCTCCAACTTTGTTCTTTTTCAAAGAACAATTTGGATTGTATTTTAATTATAGATCAATTTGGGGAGAATTGACATCATAACATTATCGAATCTTCTGACTCATATCTCTCCATTTACTTAGGTCTTCTTTGATTTATCTCATCAACATTTACTATTTTTCAGCCTATAAATATTGTATAATTTTATTGGATTTATCTCTAAGTATTTTATGTTTTTTCTGATATCATGAAATGGTATTTTTAAATTTTAATTTTACAAGCATTATTTTCTTATAAGTAGAAATACAATTTACTTTCATATGTTGACCTTGTATTTTGTGAACTTGATAACCTTATTTATTAGCTCTAGGAACAATTTTTGTTGATTGCTTGGGATTTTTCTAAGTAGAAATTCATGACATTGGTGAATAAAGGCAGTTTTATTTCTTCTTTTCCAATTTGTATGTATTTTATTTCTTTTTATTGCCTTATTGCACAATTCAGGATGACTAGCATGATGTTGAAAAGCACTGGTAAGAGTAGACATCTTTGCCTTGTAGAGATAGTGTCTCACTATTACCCAGGTTAGTCTCAGAGGAATTTTGTTTTGTAGATACCATTTATTAGATTGAAGGAATTCTCTTTTATTTCTAGTTTGTTGACAGTTTTTTTTATCATAAGTGATTTTTAAATTTTGACAAAATTCTTATATCTCTTGATATGGTGAATTATATTAATTGATTTTAAGTCTATTATATAGCATAGTAAAATATATATAAGAATGAATGATAATGATAATAATAATTACCTTATTTATTGTTTTCTTACCACATACTAAATACTTTATAGTAGGGAAATATTGATTACTTATCCTCCCCAACTCATTTCTACTTCCATGAAAAGTGAATGCCCTAAGCTTCAAGGATACTAACTGAAGGAAAGTATTCGGAGAGGGAGTAAAAAATCATCACGTACTCACCATTAAATTGGTACTAATTGATCAACAGTTATGTGCACATATGGAAGTAATATTCATCAATTATCAGGCATAAATCAGGATTCCTGACAGATTATGCACTTTAAAACTGCGAGAGATTCCTTTCTCATAGATTACAACGTGAATAGCATCCCCGGGAGTTGTGCAATGTTGTAGCACTGGAGGAATTGATGATTGAAGTAAGATCAGAAAGATGAGTAGGGGTGATTAAGTTAATGTCATGCAGGTTTCTTTCCAAGAGTAAAATGTACAAAATTCCTATTTCAGAGGGAAGAAAACACAAGCTGGATAATTTCTATAAAGGCTAGTGGGGCCTGAGTAGAAAGAGAATGAGAAATATAGTAATAATTATGTATAAAAAGCAAAATATGTTAAAAAACCAAATCCATTAGAATTTGACACAAACACAATAGATGTAAGATATGCAAATACAGCTATAGGTCTGGTAGATTTCTTTTAAAAAATAGAACAAAAAGAAATGGATAACAAAATGAATATGGGCAATAAATATAAATAAAACATGTATACATTGTATGTGGGGAAAAAAAAAAAAAGAAAGAGAATGAGAGCGAGAATGTGCAAGATTAACCTGGAGAAATAGGCAGGTGGAGCCAGAACACTCATAGTCTCAGAGATTCTATGGGGGAATTCTGTTTTTATATTCAGACTCATGGGAAACCAGTAAAGACTTAAGCAAGAGGATAAGGAGGGCATGATTTAAAAAAAAAATCTCTGCTGCATATAAAAGTAATTTGGAATTGGGGAGTGGATGTGAATAGACAAATGAGAGCCATGTAGAGTATTTTAGACATTAGTATTTATGGAGTAAAGTGGTTATAGTGGTAGAACTGAAGAGAAGTGAAAGGATTTGAGCACTTTGAGGAAGTATATTTGATTTTCGTTGTATATGGAAGGAGAGGAGAGATTCAGAGATGACACCTAGATCTCTATCTTGCATAACTGGCTTCTTAGTGGTTACATTCATCAAGAGAGGGAGCACTGAAAATGGACCAGTTAGAGTTTGGGCTTGAGGGTGTTATCATCAATTTTAGAGATGTTTTAGAGATGTTGAATTTGAAAGATCTAAGAGATGTCATGTAGGCAGTTTGTTATATAGGTTTAGATTAAGAAACATGAATAGCTTTGATTAGGATTTTCTAGTGAAATTCGAGAAAAGTGGCTATGGATTGAAAAGATTTAGAAGGGTGCAATCAATACATCTCAGAAATGGGTTAACTAGTGGGAATGAGAGAGAGAAGTTTGTCAAGGATTACTCTTAAATTTCAGACTTATGGAAATACATGGATAACCAAGATGAGTGATCACTACTTGGATTAAAAGAGTATATATTTGGCTGCAGTTTCCTTTGTGCTGTAGTCCAAGGAAGTTGAGTGGAAGAAGGGGTGCATGAGGAGGAGAAGCTCTAAAATATGCATATGTGATAGAAATGTGTGTGCACTTTTGATGTTTTTCATCGTTAATTAGGCCCAAGAAGACTTCTCAATTCTCATTACTTATTCCCCCACCCTTTTGGTTGAATAAGTAATCATTTTTAAGGCAAGCACTTAAAAATGAAAAGTCATCACTTTGCTAGGAGGTGTTTGTATACATCCTTCCAGTGCAGATACATATACTTCTGGGGCAATGATATGATCTGAATTCCTTTTAGTGGGTAATGTTTTTCTTTGCATTTCCAGGGCTGTGATTCTGGTTTATCAAAAGCAAAAGGATGATCGGTCCTGAAGTTCAGAAAGTATTTTGACTAAACACCTGTTAAAGCTTTCGCTTCCTATGCTAGTCTACCATAAAACTTGAGTTATCCTCATTAATTTTGTATCACTGGCAATTATACAATGATTCTTCCTTCATAATGAAAATCCACTTGGGTTTGCCATGTAGGCCATGGAGATAATTAAATTGGATTAATGAAAAGCCCACATGATTAACAATTTTTGACATACCCACAAATCTACTATAGGCATCAGGTGATGACTGCTGGCAGAGATTCTGTCTCCAGGAATGTTACCTTTTGAATATCAAAGAAAGAAGGCTAAAAACCATTCTTTTTGAAGGGTTGTATTAAGAAAATCTTTATATTTAAATGAAACATTTTCTTTAACCCCTCATGTCTTCAACCAATTATGAAGTGACTGGTTTCCTCCTGTGTCCCTTTTTCAAATGTGGACAGAAATCTCTGCCAAGATCTTTCAATAATTTTCAACAAGTAAATGTGTGTGTAGGGGGTGGGGAGCATGGCCATTTAGAGGACTTACTTGAATAGAGGCAGATGGGGCAGCTAACTAAGGTGACTTTGTTTTTGTCTCAGTACAGACAGTCCTTTTACTTGGCAACATTTCATACCTGCAAAGAGCTGCTCCTAGGACTTATAAATCAATTTTCTTAAGGTAGTCATCATTTTCTAACACAAGCCTAAGAAATTACTACTACCTTGGGAGACTTGCATACACCAGGGATTGGTTAGAAAGAGTGTCGGATATTAAATTTTTGTGATGTGCACCTGGGGTTCAGTTTTGTTGACTTTCTGAAAATATGCCAGTAGAATTAGCATAAAGTATACAAGAAATCTCATTTCAGGGCATGAGTTGGATTTCTTTGATTAGGAACATGGCATTTTGATGTAAGAACAAACCATTACATTTTCATGTTTTAAGCAAAGGAACTTAGTGCAGTGTGCCAGAGATAGCGTAAATTTATCTCTGACCTCTGCCCCATCTATGAAGCTCATCCCACTTCATTCCATCTCATTCCTGTGTTTCACTTTATTCCTCATCCTATCCCTGACCTCTACCTCAAAAATTGTCCTTGTCAAAATGTCTTGGGTTAACACTGTTTTTAGCTGTGGCTTATCTGTCCTGGCAGTCTTTCAGGGAAAATGTAGTCTTAGGCCTTACCCATATCTTTTTTTCTCCACCATCTGGCTTGTCCACTACAGTGGTGATTGCCTTTTCCCAAAGTGTGGAACCTGGATAGCAGTTAAAAATACCTTTGTTGATTAGATAAAATGATAAACTCACACATTTCAAATAATATAGAAGAGTACAAAAAAGAAAATAAAAATCACCCATAATCCCACCACCCAGGGACAATCATTGTTAACATCTGGTAAACTTTCTTCAGTCTAATATTAAATACAAAGGTGAATGCAATTTTATATTCATTAAATTACACAAACATGCCATTTTATAACCTGTTTTTCACCTAAAAATATTGACATCTTTCCATGTCAATAAATAGAGAGTTGTGCAATCATTCTAATGGTTGTGTAGTTGGTGCATTGTATATATAAACATCATTTATTTAATCAGGTTGGCAATTTGAGCAAGATGAAAATTTTAAGTAGGTAAAGCATGTCTTTATCATCTTATTATTTTCTCATATATAATCTTATCTCCCCTTATTATTGGTTCCTTCTTTTATTCCTGCTGGGCCTAGATTCCTCTAAGCTAAGGAAAGATTAAGAGGTCACTCTGATGGGATTGTCTATATGTTATTAGAGACCTCTTGTAGCCTGAAAAAGAGGCAAGACCCAAATATAGGAATTCCTAATGATGTCCTTCAGATGAGCAGGACATATTGTTCAGCATTCACTTTTTTTTCCATTTTCCTTTCATTGCAAACTTTCCAGAATGACTGATCTTTCAGAAGTCCCCTCACTTCCCCCCATATTGTTTAAATTGCTTCCTGTTTCTTCCAGTTCCCTAATCTGAAACTGCATTCTCAAAGGTTACTAGTTATTTTCTGATCACTAGATCCAAAGATATCTTTTATTCCTTATCTCTATGTCATGTCACAAGGATTATCCTCTCTTTAGAACCTTTCATTGTAGATTTGCCCTCTTATATTTCTGATTATGCATCCGTTTCCCTTTGATGGCTTTTCTTTCTGTTTTCTTGCCATGGGGAGCCTAGAGACTGTCTTTGGCCTTTTGTTCTTTTATCTTTACTCTTTATTCACTCTTAAACCATGCTCCTCTCAAACTTCCCTGTGTCTGTCAAAGGTGACACCATTCTTTAAATCACTCTGCCCTAAGAGTTTGAAGTTATGTTTGAGTCTGCTTTCCCCTCCTAATCCAAACAGTCTTAAAATCTTGTCATTTATTTCCTCAAAATAACCCCTCAGGCACTTTCCTACACTATAAATTGGTAAAACCTCTTTGTAAGACACTTAGACCTCCTACATACTTTGACCTACCAATTACAATTCTCTGAAACTATCCTATGGGAATACTCAAGTGTGCCAGAGTATGTGAACAAGGATGTTATTTGCAGCACTACTTAGAAGACCAAAAACAAAATAAACAAACAAAAAACCCAAAACAAAAACCCAGGAAACTACCTATGAGGCAACAGGAAACTGGGTAATGGTACATCCATTCTATGAACACAGCTATTACTACTGATGAAGTAGATCTATAAGTAGCGAATAGAAAGACAACCATGGCATATTGTTAAGATAAATATATCAATTGCAGGCCAGCATGTATAGCATGCATAATATGATCCTATTGTGGTATGCACACTCATACACAAATACACACATCCACATATATATTACATGCATAGAAAAAATTTGACTGAACAGATATACGTACCAAACTGTTCAGAATAATTACTCATAGCAAGAGGGATTTGGAAGGAGGATGGGGTCTGTTTTTACTTTCTAATTTATACATTTGTAAGTTGTTTGCATATCTTAAAATATACATGCATTGCTTTTGTAATGATTCAAAATCTTTCCTATTTTCTCTTCATTTCTTCTGACCCAACACTAGTTTCTATTTGCATTATCTGATATCTGTATCCCTGCAACAGTCTCTTAAAGACCTCCCACCAGCTCCAATTACTTTACTAGCCCTCTGATATTAGACTTTGAGAACCTCTTTGAATGAGAATACCTACCTTGGCTATTTCTGATGTCTTAAGTTTAAAAGGAAATAATGCATATGGGTGAGTTTTGAAAAGCTTTTAAGCATGATGTTAACATAAGGCATCACCTCTAACAGTGGCAGGCACCATATCCTAGGGCCTGAGAACTGGGCAAGGTCTGGAAAATCATACAAAGCACCACTGAAATAACAGACCAAAAGCCTGAAGGGTGAAATATTGAAAGATTCAAGTTACCCAACTATGTTCTTCAGCCCTAATGTATAAACCTCTCCAGACTAACTTTAATATTCATATCACTTTTGATTTTAACTAGATTGGCTGGGAGAACAGCCTTCTAAAGCAATTCATCTTTGCAGTGATAAACAATGCAAGCAGTTTGTTAGAGCTCAGCCATTAAACTCACACTTATTTCTAAGCCTAATTGGTACTATTAACATTCCAAGGATAAAGGAGCCTAAATAATAATGTGAGAACAGAGATAGAAATATATTCTAAATATTTAGAAGTGAATCAATTTCCCTTTAAATGAGCTACTTTAATAAAAACATATGGTCTGCCTAATGAAAAAATTCATTACTTGCATTGAGTTGTAGCAAAGAAATTGTATCTAGCATGTATGTGGTGCAGGTGTAAAGTCTGTTTACTGCTGCTCCCATCACTTACTGTGTCTATGAAGATATCAAAACATTTGTATTGGTATTATTTTTCACTTGATATGAAGACAAATTGAAGAATTACCTGGGAGATATTTTTATACTGTTGTGGTCTAGCGGTTCTATAATTTCTTTGAGTCATTGAGCAACATTGTCACAAGCTCCTGTTCCATGTGGTCACTGCACAGCCATTGGACTTTGTGTAGTTATTACTCCTGATGACTGAAACTGTGAACCTGAATCAAACATTGGCCTCAAGAAGAATTTCAAGTTCTATCAGCTACCCTAATTCCCATTCTCACTCCTTGGGCCAAGAATTAGAGGAAGGGTAAGGACATGCAATAAATATTTTTTCTACTATAAATGAGTAAATTATAATCACTAAGTGTACAGAGGTGGATAAGGCTCTCAAGAATTGTATAGTCTACCAAATGCTTTGGGTATTCCTGTCCAAAGAATATACTAGTGTCAGTTACAGTTGGCAACTAATCTGAGGCAACAGAAAAGCCCACAGTGCTTTTTATACTAACAAGATAAATTCCAGACAGCAATGATTAAGGGAGGTAAGGAAGGGCTTGTCAAATAGAGTTTATATTTATGGGTAAGCCACATTTCTATTTTAAAGTTGTCAGCACCAGTGCTATGACAAACTTGTATGTACTTCAGAATATGTACTATGTTATGCTGTTGGTAAAGTAGGAGAGAAGTATATTTTCTTAAGAAAGCCTTCATATTCCTTTAAATGGAGATCTTCTAGAAATAACCCAGCATATTTCACATTTCAGATGCAAATCACATGTTTTATGTGATAGGGTAATATTTTAAATAATTAATTAGTACAACTAACACACACACACACACACACACACACAAATTATGCTCCTTAGCTAAACACTCACTGTGATCTGTAACTCACAAAATTTAATTGGGACTTTTATTCCTGGGTATTTACAGTTTAATTCTACAAGGTTTTATTGTATCTTACTATGTGCCACAGGCACTATTCTAGACACTGGCTGAGATTACAAGGATGAATAAGGCACAGACCTTTTCTCTTATGGAGTTTATATATATTTACCACATAAATTGGTAGGGTCAATGTCTGAGTGGCTAAAATCTAAGATGTGCCCTCGGATTATCCTTATGTCAACAAGAAAAAAATATTCATATTTTGGGAAGGTGGTAGGTCAAAAGCAGTTGGATGGAAGGGGAAGACAAGTGGGGAGGTAGGTATAACAAAGGCCAAATGATGCCTAGGACCTTATTTAGCAATACATGGAAGTTGGAGACTAGTCTATTCAAAATTAAACCTCAAAATGTCTTGATTTCTTTAAATTACTTTTTTCCCCAAAATATTAAGGGGGTATAAATGTTTTAGGTTACATGAATCATTTTTGTAATGCTTGAGTCCTGGCTATAGGTATGTCCGTCACCCAAATAGTGTTCATAGTACCCATTAGTTTGGTTTATTCCCCTCCTCTCCTCCTCTCTGCCGGTTAATTTCCACTGAGTTTACTTTCTTCTGTGTACATGTGTGCTCTTCAGTTAGTTCCAATATAATAATGAGTACCTATGGTGTTTATTTTTCCAGTCTTGAGATACTTCACTTTGGAGAATTGTCTCCAGCTCCCTCCAGATTGTTTCAAAATATATCATTTCATCTTTCTTATTGTTGAGTAGTACTTCATGGTATACATATACCACATTTTATTAATCCACTCATGAATTGATGGGCACTTGGGTTATTTCCACAGCTTTGCAATTGTGAATTGTGCTGCTATAAACATTAGGGTGCAGGTGTTTTTTTTTTTTTTTTTTGATGAAAAAATCTTCTTTTCCTTTCATGATTTAAAAAGGCAAAGCTAGTTTGTACCTTGCTTAAGAAAATGAAGTGACTTAAATGGCCCAAGGATATGTATTATGAAAAACATTAACAACTGAATTAATGATGTAGCAGTTTGAAAGAATCTTGTTTGTATTTATCACTTTATTATTTCACAGAAAGACATCAATAACCTTTTAAAATAACACCTAGGGAAGGACAGAGCTACTGAATTTGGATCTAGCAAATGACATATTTTAACGTAGTAGATGATGAGTTTCACAGCAATAAAATGTCAAGTTGCCTGTGGGCATTGATGAGTTTCTGGGTAATTATACCATAAAGCCATATTTCAAAATGTCATCTGTCTTTGCATGTGTTTGAGAGGTTTGCAAAGTATGTTCAGTGTCCTAGATGGAGACCACCAGCTCATGATAGGTGCTAAGGCCCCAGAATGACAACTGTCAGCTGGTGCCCTATTGAACCAAGGGCACAAATCAGTGGCCTGTTTTACCAGAGGATCATGAGAGCCCAAAGAAGCTTTGCTAATATGTTGGGAAAGTCTTCAGTTGACTCAGTCTAAAAGACAGTGTAATACATCCACGTTTTTGATGATTCTGTTCAAGTAGGTGTTTTAGTAATTGTGGAATGCTGGCAAGAATAGAATTGAGAAAAAAAAAAATGAATGGAACTGACAGATACCCTATTCCACCCTCAGTCAATGTATAGAATGCATAGAAGCTCTGGAATTTGAGGCTTAAATTATATATTTGGTAGGTAAATATATTCTAGAATTTCTAGAAAAGAACTTGCATATTTTCAATTTACACAAACAGTACACCACTATAGAAATGATGCTTACAAAGAATTTTAAATAGCATAGGGAAATGCTTAGGATAAATGAATGAAAGCAGAAAATAGTAGTATATATTTAGTATGATGTATAAGGAGACAAACAAGGGCTCAAAAATATAAAATAGAAGTAACTATGTCAAAAATGTTTATGGAGGTTTTCTTTAAAAAGGTGGTGGAATTATCAGTGATTTTTTTTCTTTTTCAGATTTTGATGTGCTTTCCAAATATTCTATAATGAATATACGGTTAAATAATAAAGTGAATACATGTTATTGTTAAAAATTGGGCAATACAGGAAAACGCAATGATCATTTTGGTGTATATTCTCTAATTCTTTTAAAAATATAGTATTCATATTAATTAATTCAACACATTTTAAAATAATACTTTACATTTTGCTTTTTAACCTACTCTTCTATTATGAAATATTTTACAGTAAAGCACAGAGGACAATAAAATGAATACCTGTGTACCCACAACCCAACTTTGTCAAATAGTAACATTTTGCCATATTTATTTTGTGTTGTTTAAAAAAATTAAATCAAATATTACAGATGCAGTAAAAGTTACCTGTTACTCCTTTCTGATGATCCATTTATTTTGTCTGTCTTCCTCTCTCCCCCAGGGGCAACCACTATTTTGATTTTGGTATTCATCATTTCCATACTATCTTTACCCCACACATATGTATCTATAAAACATACCAGTATTGTATGGCTTTTCATGTCATTAACATATATAATATATATTAATATATATATTATATATACTTGTATTTTTCACCCAATCTCATTATTTTTTAAGGATTGACTATATCATGAAACACAGTTTGACTCAGTCATTTCACCTGTTGTGTTATATTCCATTTTATGACTTTAGTACACTTTATTTTCTATTACTTTGGTGGTAGATGTTTAGATTGTTTCCAATTTTTCACAATCACAAATATTACTATAATGTATATTATTGTACCTGATTCTTTCCTTATGTATACATGTGATAGTTTCTATAGGATGAAAATCAAGAAACTATACACCATGGGCTAAATTTGGCTAGTTGCCTGTTTTTGTAAATAAAGTTTTATTGAAATACCACGACACCCACTTGTTTATGTATTGTGTATGGCTGCTTTCATGCCACAATGGCAGAGTTGAGTAGCTGTAACAGATATTGTATGGACTGAAAAACCTAAAATATTTACTGTTTTGCTCTTTACAGAAAAAGTTTGCTGAACCCTGATCAAGGGTACTATCTAGGCATGAAATTGCTGTGTACAAGATGTACATCTTCAAGTCTAGAAATACTGTCAAATCTCTCTGTAATGTGGTTGTACAAAATGATACTCTTTCACTAGTGTGTGTGACTTCCGTGGCTCCATATTTTTATCAACACTTAGCAATGTCAGATTTAAAGATTTTTGCCACTCTGTTGACTAATATTGGTATCTCTTTATAATTCTAACTTACATTTTCCTAATTACTAGTGAGGTTGAGCAACTTTTCAAATGTTTATTGGCAATTTTTATAAATCTGTGAATTTCCTGTTAGTATTCTTTGCCCACTTTTTCTATTGAGATGCTTGTGGCTTTCCTATGATTATTTCCTTATATAATCTCAGTACCAATCCTTTGTTGATATGTGTGCTTTATCTAGTAATTTTGTTGTATAGAAATTTTACCTTTCGCTTGAGTCAAATATAGCAGTTTCCATTAAGGTTTGTAATCTTTTATTTTCTTTTTGGAAAATTTTCCCATCCTGAGGCTATTTTTCTATTTTCAAAGATTTAAAATATTGTTTCTCATTCACACCTTTAATTCACTTGGAATTTATTTTTGTGGTATAATATAGGTATTTGATTGTAGCCTGCTTTTCCACATAAATCATGAGCATCATCCCATGTCAGCAGAGAGCTCTACATCATCATTTGAATGAGCATATATTTTTTTCTATCATAATTCATCTAATGAATCTCCTCTTATTTTATATTTAGATTATTCCAGATTTCCCCTTTATAAGTAATGATAAAGTGAGCATTCTTCTAAAATGAATAATTTTTGCAATAAGGAAGAGAGAAAGTAGGAAACAGGGGCAGCTTAAAAAATACCAACAACATTCTAGGTACTCTTATGTTCGGAATTCACAAATGCAGCAAGCATTTATTAAATACATCTTATGGACCAGGAACTATTTCCAGATGCTAAAGATATGTGGTTTATATGGTGATAGATTGGCACTCAGCATTTACTACAACTTCCGTCTGGTGTGCTTTTCTATATTGCCAAGTTCTGAAAGTTAAACATCCATATGTCATAGAATCTCTTTTAGCTTGGCTTCTGCTTGTATTCATCAAATAGATGCACTAATGTGGGGTTTAGGGGTAGAAATGAGGCAGTGATCATCTTGCTGGCCTGGCTGTTGTTGCCTTCAAGGACAGTTGTAGAGATAGTGAGCATTTCTGAAGCAGACTTCTGGGGTTTAGTCAGTAGAGCTTTGTGGGGGTCAAGAGGCAGTATGATGGTGGCTATGCATACTGTTTGGATTATGTGTATAGCAGTGTGTTCTATAGCTCAGTGTTTCCTATAGTGGCCTCAGGATTCTCCACTGATTGTGGTAAAGGTTCTCTTAGAGGGCCGGCAGGGTGTGCTGTTCTGGAAGTCATTCACAGAGGCCCAGACTAGAGCCTACTCCTCTATCACTTCCAATGATCTGAAACACCTAATCCTTTTTGTTACATTGCTTTCTGCTTAAAATTGGTAGAGTGGTTTCTGCTTCTTGCAACTGAATCCTGACATACGTAACTGTCTGAAGATGTGGACAGAATATAAACAAATAATTCCTATACACTTTGCTAAGTGCTAATCCAGTTAACTAGATAACTATGCTGTGGGATCACAGAGGAAGGACTATTTTTTGCCCACATGTGTCAGGAAACTTTTCACTTAGGAAGTGATTTTTGATGAAGTCTTAAAGAGTAATATGGACAGAGAGAGCAGCCTGAGAAAATCCAGAGACGTGATTCTGGCACAAAAAGTTGGTGTGGCTGAATCAGAGGGTATGTATAATAGAAGGATCATTTGACAGTTGTGTATGGGACAGCTTGGAGGGGCGAGAAAATGTAGCCAGGGAAAAAGTTAGAAAATGAAGAGGACAGATGCAAAAGGTATTCAATATGATGGATAAGAGAAAAGTCCAGTATTTCTAAGTTTTTGTCCCATAAATGGTGGTTCCCCCCCTTACCTTCCCTCCATCCCTTTTTCCCTCCACCCCCCCAAAAAATCCCTATATTAAAGTGTAAACTCATTCCTGGGTGTGTTTTTTTTCTGTTGTGTCTCCTATAACTTCTAGCACAATGCCTTGCACATGATATTGCTCAATAAATTTTGGTTGAATGTTTTATCTGAGATACTTGATTGCACCTTTAAGAGTGGTTAACAGAGCTAAAAAATCAATGTGCTATTCTAAGTAATTGTTAGGAAAAGATTTAAACCCTTGCAGTGGATTGTGCTGAATTCTTTGTTTTAGTTTATTCTTTATTTTACTCAAGCAAAAGCACTTTCTCCCTTTCTTCATAAGTTAATCAGAAAAAGCATTACCCTATATCTCTAGTATTGTCTCTCAAGTAAAATAGTCTCTATGTTCCTCCATAAAGCCCTTTCCTAAAACTATTATATCAAAAAATCTATCTCTGCTTTGTTTTTAACAACAAACAGTTTCTAATGATACTAAGACTACCATTACTACCATTAATAATAATGTTGAAAAAATGCTAGAAAACATAAGAATTCCTTTACTTCAGATCACTTCCAAGCCCTGTATTGAAGTTTCTGGAGTCAGAGATGTGATTTCTTTTGAGTAAAATTTCCTTTTAACATTTTTTTCCTAGGAGTAGAATAACATAAACCTTTTTGTTATCTTTTCTTAATAAATATGAAGGGACTTGATAGTTAATTAGAGTCCTTGTTTTACTTCAGAGATGCCTTGGGTTACAACCAGAAAGACTTTGTTAAAAGATACAGCCAAAACTTAGAACACATTTTGAACAGATATTTAAACAAAAGAATTATCAGCTTTTTCACATAGTGATATTGGAGTTCAAAGGAGGGAAAGATCACTGTTGGGAGAAATCAGTAAAAATTCACTTCAGCAAATATTGGGCTATGTTTTGAAGGAAGGGTAGAATGTGGGTAGGTGGAGGAAGGAGAACAACCCAGATAGGGAAATAGCATGAACAAAGGTGTGAAAGTGGAAGTGGGAATGAGTGAGAGAATTCAAAGGACAGAGAATAGATTATTCTGACTGATGGAAAGTATTGTGAAAAGAAAAGACCAGATAGATTGGTGGGACAAGTTATTTTGCTTCTCATTTTCTTTGTATATTAGTTAGTGTTTGGGGCATGTCAGACTAGCGGTATGAGATGGGGACCGTTGTCCAGATATTGACCATCATTTGAACTGCATTTTGGATCTATCTTGTCAGTTGTGGAACTAATATAGTGTCAGAATTGTTAGGGGCTTTAGAGATTTTAGTCCAACTACCTCACTTTATAGGTCTGGAAACCAGAGTCCAGAGAGAAATGACTTGTTCAAGTTCACAGAGTGAGTCAGGCATTTTAATCCAAATATATATATTCGGATTAATTATATGTTGGGATTTATATATATATTAATGGTGTGATTAACCTGCCAAATACTAAATAAGAGTGGTGTCGAGTGGCTTGAGTACTTTACTATACTCATTTTCTCATGAAAATACCCTGTATATGGAAAGGTTGTCCTTTCCCCTTATTGGATAGGAGCTACCCCTCTGACCCTCTGTATACTCATGAGGGAGAAGATGAGTTTATCAATTAGCTGGGCTAGCATTTCCCTCTCTTTCACTTATGTGGATTACAGACTCAGTTTCTTTATTGAGTGAGGAAAGGAAACAGTTACTTAACAGCTTTAAAATGCTGAAAAGGACCTTTATTTTGGAGAAACAGTGGTTAGATTTGGAGTTGCAGTTTATACATAGTAAGGTGGCTATTTTGTTCTATGACGTGTAGCTAGAGGAGAAAAACAGTTTCAAAGGTGAAACAGTGAAAAACTTTAGAAATTAGGGTCCATGTTTCAAAAATAATATTTTCTCAAGGCCCTTTGCCCAGAATACCTTCCATTCTTCTTGAAACCTAAGAACAAGATAACTCACACTGATAACAAAGACCAGGCCAATCTTGACACTGGAGTTCTAAGAGAGAGCATTGAGAAAGATGAATTATGACTAGTCAGTCTGGCTCAGGTGATGAACTATGCCAGAATGATATCACCAATAAAGTTACTGACCTAATGCCCACAGGGGAGACTTTTAAGAGAATTAAGAGTCTGAGACCTAACCTTAGGGACAGACTGCCAATGGGAGGGGCAGAAGAATTGTTGAGACACTTGTAAATAGATGAATGCAAGAAACAAGGTTAATTTTGCATAACCTAACTCAATTAGCATAGGAATCAGCTCCTAGTACATACTAATGCAGTGTTCTAACTGCAGAGGGCAACCAACTTGATCATTCTGCTAAGACAAATAGCAGTACAAAATAAAATAAAACACAAAACAAAAGCAGCTGTAGTTAACGTAGTTAGTCTTAGACATTAGAAATGATAGTGGATAAGATTCTAGACTTTGATTTTGTGTTAGTGTCAGGTTTCCAACATTGTCTCTGCCATTTCCTAATTCTGTGTCCTTGGACAAATTATTTCACCTCTCTAATTTTCAGTTCCCTCATTAATACAATAGGGGTAATAATAGGATATATCTTTGAAATTGTTGTGTGTTTTTAATTAGGATTATGCATATAAGATATTTAGTACAATATCTGGCACATAGAAAACACTCAAAAATGTTAAACTTCCATTCTATTCTTCACTGCTGTTGACTTTATCTTTTAATAAAATTTTTATTTTGGAATAACTGAGAAGTTGCAACGATGGTACAGAGAATTTCTCTATACCCTTTACCCAGCTTTCCCAACCTTACATTTGTCAAAAGAAAGACATTAATATTGGTACAGTACTATTTACTAAACTCCAGACTTTATTTGCATTTCCCAGTTTCTCCATTAATGTCCTCTTTCTTAGGATCCAATCAAATATACCATATTACACTGAATCATCATGTTCCTTTACTCTTCTCTGATAAGTGATAATTTCTTAGACATTCTTTGTTTTTCATGACCTTGAAATTTTTGTAAAGTACTAGACTGGCATTTTGTAGAGTATCGCTCAGCTTTATATGAAAAATTGCATTAAAACTTTGCCTCTGAATACTTATGGCTAAAAGATATCACCCTTCTCTTAGTGAAAAGGGCCAGGTGCTTAAGTGAAAACTCCACTTATGATACATTTTGTTATTAGTCTTAGTAATTAGACTATATTTTGTTCTTATATCAACAATTCTTAGCACTATGTCTAGTATATGGTAGGCACTTAAATATTTGTTGAATTAATAATTTAATGTTTCTGATTTAATAGTTTAAGCTACTATTGGTATTTCGATTCATCTCTGTGTTGATGAAGTTTTATTATTTTTTAATTAAATGAAGTCCCAAGTTAAGAGCCCCTGAAGCTTTATAAACAAGAAGCATCTAGATGAATTTAATTAACACTCTCTCCTCTGTCTTGCTTGGGTCTGCTAGGTCATACACACACACATATACACACACTACACATTGAATCTCCACCAGAATGATCACTGATATGTGCACTGATCACAACAATTTACACTGATATTAGAATTTATCTTTTAAATGCTGCAATAAACTGAATGGAAAATGGGATTAAAAAAACAGCAAGGACAAGGATCATAGAAAGCCAGAAAATAGAATATGAATGATTGTATAGGGTGAATGTATATGCTAATGAGAGCACATACATACGTGTATCTCTGGGTATTTGTATGTTCATGGAAACAACTAACGTACTCAATTGTTAACAGTAATGCCTTTAAAAAATAATTTTATATTTACCTGATGATGGGTATGAATCTTGAGATAACTATTTCCCTTTACTCTTTCCAATGAATACTATTTGTTGATTTCTGCTGCCAATTTGTATGTGTGGCCATGTTTTCATGTAAAAAAATTTTATGTATGCTAAAAAATGGACTAGATTTTTGTATTGTCTTGTGTGTTTCATTAATTTGACTGTCAATCCTTATTATAGATCTATGGTGCAGAGTGTTGAACTGTTGTTGCTTTAAAATACATGTTAGGATCTGGTAGAATAACTATCTTTAGTGCTCTTCTTCAAAAAAATTTTTAGCTATTTTTACATACTCAGTCTTTCAAAGAACTTTAGAATTAATTTATGCAGTTGTGAAACAATATCTGCTAATATTTATATTATAATTGAGGTAAATCTGTGAAATGATTTAAGAAGAGTTTAAATCTTTAGTGTATTTGTATCTATTCAGAAACATGACCTCTCTGCATATAATAGCATTTTATTTTATCCTTATTATTTATTTGATTTTTAATTGACAGATAAAAATTATATATATTTTTGGTATACAACATGATGTTTTGAAATATGTATACATTGTGGCATGGCTAAATCAAGCTAATTAACACGTATATTACCTCACATACTTATCATTTATTTGTGGTGAGAACATTTAAAATCTATTCTCTTGGCAATTTTCAAGTACACAATAGATTTTTATTGACTATAGCCACCATGTTGAACAATAGATCTTAAACTTACTTCTCCTCTCTAACTGAAATTTTGTATCATTTGACCAACATCTCTTCAAAAACCTCCCCCAAGCCCCGCACATACAGCCTCTGGTAACCACCATTCTACTCTCGGCTTCTATGAGTTCAACATTTTTAGATTCCACATGCAAATGACATCATGCAGTATTTGTCTTTCTGTTTTCCTGGCTTATTTCACTTTGCATAATGTCCTCTGGGTTCTTCCTTCATCCATGCTGTTGCAAATGACTGGCTATCCTTCTTTTTAAGGGCTGAATAGTATTCCATTGGACATATATGTGCCACATTTTCTCTTTCCATTCATCTACTTATGGACACTTAGGTTAATTCCACATCTCAGCTATTGTGAATAATGCTGAAATGAACATGGGAGTGCAGATATATCTTTGATATACTGATTTCATAGCCTTTGGATATATACCCATTAGTGGGATTGCTGGATTGTATGGTAGTTCTAGTTTTAATTTTTTGAAGAACCTCCATATGGTTCCTCAATGGTTTGCCTCCTCCGTATGGTTTTCCATAATGAAAGTACTCATTTATATTCCCACAGTGTACAAGGGTTTGTTTTCCTCTGTAATCTCATCAATACTTATCTTTATTTTTTTGTTTGGTTTTGATAATAGCCATTCAAATTGGGGTGAAGTGATACGTCACTGTAGTTTTAATTTGCATTTCCCTGATAATTGGTGATGTTGAGCATTTTTTCATATACCTGGTGGCCATTTGTATGTCTTCATTATGTCTACAGCCATACCACCCTGAACACACCTGATCTCGTCTGTATGTCTTCTTTTGAGAAATGTCGATTCTGGATTCTGGTTCTTTGCCCATTTTTGACTTTTGTTATTTATTTTCTTGCTAGTGAGTTGTTTGAGTTCCTTAAATATTTTGGTATTAACCCCTTATCAGATATATGATTTGGACTTATTTTCTTCCATTCCATAAGTTGTCTATTCACTCTATTGATTGGATCCTTTTCTGTGCAGAAATTTTGTAGTTTCATAATGACTTTTTTGATGAGGGAGGGTGAGTTTGGAAGAAGGGTGGGAAAAATTGGAGACCAAAATTTTGTTTTTTACCCTACTATACCTTTTTATCTAACAATGAAAAAGAAATGAAGAAACATGTTTTAAAAGAATTCACCATGTGATTTCTTTAAATTACAATAACCATAACAAATAGAAAGTAGATACTTTTGAGATTTTAGGAAATAACTGAATTTATGGTGAATGATGTTTAGACAGCTGTGAGAGGACTCTGACTATTGGGTTGCTGAATTTAAATATGTGCAGTATATACAAATGTCAGAGAACTATGTAGATTCAAGAGGGAAATATCAACAAACAATCCAAACTACTTCATGTTTTTATGTCATAAATTTGTAAACATTGTCAAAGAAATTGATGAGAACAGGTGAGTCCCACACCCACCCATAGCTGAGACCTCTCAGGAACTGTTTCTACACAGCCCCACATATGGCAAATGGAAACCACAGCTGGAACAGTCTTTTGTAAGGGCATTTGAACCATTTGCTGGGTATATGCACATGGTAGGAAGCAAGAGGAATATTTGGTTTTTATTGCATTCTGTCAGTTATGGTGACATGAATGTACAGTAAACGAGCATGCAATGTACAGTAAAAGAGCACAAAAATAGTTATGTCAAAAGGAGTTGACGGCAATGGATTTGGAAAATTAGTTTTACTTCAGGATAACTGCTGCTTTCTCTACTTGCTTTTTCTCCCCGTGTCTGCTGTTTTCTCTCCATGCTGTTGTTGGGCATTTCCTACACAGAAGGCAATTAATAATGGAAGTCATGGTTAATACAAATAGCTTGGTAAATGATAGGCTAGTGGTTTATTAAATCTAGTCCTATTTTTTGATTCTCACATAGCAGTAACTAGAAGCAATGGGACAAATAATTTACAAATCTGATGAGTTTATAAATTCATTGATTCATTAAACATTTATTGAGTGCCTGTTATGTTCCAGGCACTGTGTTAAATGTGGTAGGAAAAACTAATGGGAACATCAGACATAACAGTGTCTGGTGTACAATGAGAAATGAAGTAATCCTCAGCACTGTAACCATTGCTGATGCCAAGAAAATGGAAATATAAATCTTTCATATTAATTTAGCTTTCCAAATAAATAATAGTTTGATTCTGAGAAGTAGAAATTAAGACAAATATTGATTTTAAAAAGTAAAGCAAAGCATAAGATAGTTTGGTCTGATTTGCTTAGTTAAATAAAATTCTACAGCAACTGATCCAGAAATTCTAAACCCAATGCAGACAGAATTTTCATCAATCTTCTTTTTCTACACCAGAATGTTATTTTGCCACTCATGAGCTGGCACAGCTGAATACTTATAGCCATATCTCATTTTAGGTGTTTATTTTTTCGAGAAACTGCTTATAGCTGTATGGTGCTTGAGGTTTTAGGGTTTAAAAATGTTGGCTTTCTGCAATCTTACTAAGTGTTTGGAAAGACTAGAAAGCTCTCTGCTTTCACACTGGAGTGGGACTCCATTTAGGTTTGAGATCCTTTCCATTTGGTCATTTGAATAGAACTGTGGTTATTAAGTAAGATTATCATCCCCCCTCAAAAAACCCCCACTTTATCTCAAAAGCACAATAAAATGTAAGGTACTTTAAGCCTTCTGCAAGGTCAGAGATTTATCCAATAGTTTTAGTTCTCCAGAATACTTACCTTTGAATCCCAAAGCTAGTAAGAAAAAATTATAAAGGCCAGGACTTGTTATTATAAAGCCCATGCATAAAAAGCATGAACTTAGCACAAGGGGGTTAGGGGGTCACACTATAAGTCTGTTTGCTTCCTTTTAATACATACTTCCTAATAAGCTTGGTTAACTGGTTGAGATGCAGCAAACTAGGCAGGAGAAGAGGACTATTGGAGGCAGGTTAGGTGACATTTGACAGCCTGACAGTAAGGGGGAGAAAGAGTAACATGGAGAGAGACAGAGTGCTGTATTACAGCACAGCACAATAACCATGGTTCATAATGATGACGTTGAGTCACTGAGAAAAGGTTAAATTATGTTCTTTGTCCTTTAAGATGACAGAGAACTGAGTAATACAATTTCCCTCCAATGTGGTTCAAATTTTCTGACAGAGTCAGAAAAATGAGGCATTTCTATAAATATTTACATACATATAAATAATTATGAATTGCTCTTAGAGATGATGTATTTCATGACTTGTAATTAGATAACGTCAAATATTTCCAGCCTTGATTTTGTGATACCCTCACCATATTTCCAGTTATGTCAAGAGGTGTCTTATTACCAGTAGACAATAAGCAACCATAAGGATTGCTCATTCACCATGACATACTATGTGTCTAACACAGTGCCAGGCACAGATTGGGCACTCAAACGTTTTGTTGAATATGCATACACATGCGCGCACGTGTGTGTATCTCATAAGCAAAAGGAAATTTTATAAAATCAAAGATTTTAGTACCTTTTTAAAGGTCAATATAGAGTCAGCTATTACTCTATACCAAACAGGTATCAGTGGCATGCAACAGTGAGCATTAAATTTTCTCGCATGAGTGTGGGTGTCAGGTGATCCACTCTGGCTCAGCAGGGTGGCTCAAAGAAGCTGCAGATTGGATCTGGGTCTACTCTATGTGTTTTAGACTAGTCAGTTAATCAGAACATGTTTTTCTCACACTTACAGTAGAGGTGCAAGAAAGCAAGCAAAAATATGAGGTCACTTTTAAGGCTTAGGTTTGAAACTGGTACACTGTCTCTTCTACCCATATTCCATTAGACAAATAAAGTCACATTGTCAAGCCCAAAGCAAGTAGGGAGAGAGGTATACTTTTCCATAAGTGAAAGGAATTGTAAACTCACATGGCAAAAGAATGAGTACAAGCAGGAGTGATGAGAAATCATCAAAAATAGGTTAACAAGGCTTGAGGTCATGCACATGTGATTACTCTTGTGGGACAATAATTGGGTCTTTTTCTTTGCTTTCAACAATAATCTCAAAGGCTTTGCTGGGGGGAGAAAGTGAAACCAGGTTTTCTAATGCATACCTAGGACAGTACCCATTGCCCTGCTATGGGCTGCTGTGAGACTAAGATGTGAATGAACTGCGCTCCCTATAGCTTTTTTCCCCACACTGCTTTACTGAGTGAGGCACCACCTTTTCTGGTCACATGTCCACAGATGGCACCATTTTGAGAGTTTAATTCTGGGCTGTGCCCTGCTCTCAGGCCAAGTTTGAGCTGATATAGCCGCAGCTACCACCTGGCCAGGGAGGAATAGGAATGACAAAGCTCTCTTTAGCACACCTAGGACCATATCCACTGCCCTGCTATGGGCAGCCATGGAACTGTAGACTAGCCTGTCCAACCCACCACAGTTAACAGCAGTGCCAATACAGATCCTTTTGGTACTAGTGGGTTGTTCCAATACTGCTACTGCCATCACCCATATCACACCAGCTGCCCAGGGGCCTGAGAACCTGCACACACACCTGCTCTATTCTTCCCACTATTAGCTTCTGAGCAAGCCACCTAGAGTTCCAAAAATTGGTCTTCCAGGACCAACTAACACCAGTACCAGCATGAGCTGCTCATGAGCCTATAACAGGCACACTTAGCCACCACCAGGGTCTGAAGACTGGCTCAGTTGGCATCTACATCCCCAGTAAAACTTCACCATAGTCTCAACTAATAACCATATCATAAGCCACCATAGAAATCAGAGATATCACTGACCCTGTGTACTGCTGAAGAAATTATATAAAGACCAAACAACTATAAGCATCCCAAACCAAAGGCAAAGTATCCTACTCAACCAAAACCACATGCATATCTTCAATAAAACTGTTTTTCAATGATAATAATTTGAAAAGATTGGAAGAAGTGACTACTACCCCGGATACACAGATATCAATGGCAGGACACAGGACCATGAAAAAGCAAGGAAATATGACACCATCAAAGGACCACAATAATTATCTAGCAACAAATCCCAATCACAAAGAACTTCTTGAAATGTCAGACAAGGAATTCAAAATATTGATTTTAAAGAAGCTCAATGAGATGCAAAAGAAATCTGAAAACAAATACAAAGAAATCAGAAAATCAATTCAGGATATGAATGAGAAATTTGCTAAGGAAAGAGAAATCCTAAAAAAAATGGAAATTGTGAAACTGAAAAAATCATTAAAGTAAATACAATGTACAGTTGAAAGCTTCAATGATAGACTAGACCAAGTAGAAGAATCAACCTCAGAATTTGAAGGCAGGTGTTTTGAAATAATCCAGACAAAAATAAATAAAAAATAATAAAAAAGAATCAACAAAGTCTTCAAGACAGCTAGGACTACATATAGTGACCAAACTTATAAATTATTGTTATTCCTGAAGGGGAACAGAGATCAAAAAGTTTAAAAAATCTATTTAAGGAAATAATTGATGAAACTGCCCAACTCTAGCAAAAAAGTTAGACATCCAGATACAGGAGGCCCAGTGCATTGCCTGATTTCAAATTATACTACATGGTGATAGGAGCCAAAAAGCATGGTACTGGTATAAAAATAGACATATAGATCAATGGAATAGAATTGAGAACCCAGAAATAAAGTCACATACTTATAGCCAACTGATCTTTGGCAAAGTTGACAAGAGCAAACACTGGGGAAAGGACAACCTTTTCAATAAACAGTGCTGGGAAAATTGGATTGCCATATGCAGAAGAATGAAACTAGACCCTTATCTCTCATAATATATAAAAATCAACTCAATATGTATTAAAGACTTAAATGTAAGAACCTGAAACTATTAAAATACTAGAAGTAAATCTAGGTAAAACTCTTCTCAACATTGGCCTCGGCAAAGAATTCATGACCAAGACCTCAAAATCACAGGCAACAAAAACAAAAATAAACAAATGGTACTCGATAAAACTAAAAATGTTCTGCACAGCAATAGAAATAATCAATAGAGTGAACAGACAACCTATAGAATTGGAGGAAATATTTTCAAACTATACAAATGATGGGGCATTAATATCCAGATTTTACAATGAACTCAAGTAACTCAATAACAACAACAAAACAATTAGCCCCATTTAAAAGTGTGCTAATAGAAATTTTTCAAAAGAAGGTAAACAAATGGCCAACAGGTATATAAAAAATTGTTCAACATCACTAATTATCAGAAAAATGCAAATTAAAACCACAATGAGATATCATCTTACAGCAATCAGAATGGTTATTATTAAAAAGACAAAAAAATAACTGATGTTGATGAGGATAGGGAAAAAAGAGAACTATTATACACCATTGATGGGAGTGTAAATTAATGCAACCTCTATGGAAAACAGTAGGGATATTTCTCTAAGAACTAAAAATATAACTACTATATGATTCAGCAATCCTACTTCTGGGTTATCTACCCAAAGGAAAAGAAATCGCTATGTAAAAACAAACACAAAAACAAAAACAAAAACAACCTACTGTCATATGTTTATCATAGCACTATTCACAATAACAAATATATTGAATCAAGTTTCAATCAGTGGATGATTGGATAAAGAAAATGTAGACTATATAAACCAGGCGTCCTCAAACTACGGCCACATGTGGGTGTTTTTGTTCTTTTTTTTTTTTTTTTTACTTCTAAATAATATATGTGCAGTGTGCATAGGAATTTGTTCATAGTTTTTTTTTTTTTTTTTTTAACTATAGTGCGGCCCTCCAATGGTCTGAGGGACAGTGAACTGGCCCCTTGTTTAAAAAGTTTGAGGACCCCTGATATAAACAATGGAATAGTATTCATCTGTAAAGAAGAATAAAATCATGTTTTTGCCACAATGTAGATGGAACTGGAGGTCATTATCTTAAGTGAAACAATTCAGACATAGAAAGATAAATATGGCATATTCTCACTTGTAAGTGGGAGCTAAATAAAATGTATACATGGAAGCATAGTGTGTAATTATGGCCAATGGGGACTTTGAGAGGTGGAAAGTGGGTTAGGGTGGATGATGGGAGCTTAACTTGATGGGCATAATGGGTCTCAATTCTTGCTCCTCTAATTATTTTTGACAAAGGTTCTAGTAAAGCAGTAATAGAGTATTAAGAATGAGGCATCTGCAGCCACATTTTCTTTGTGCCTCATGAATAGCTATAGCAGAACCATTATTGTATCAAAAGAAGTAAATAACATTAAACAGATTGCTATTTGACCTGTGATTGTGTCTAATTTAACTGTAGTGTTCAACAGAGGATAAGTGGAAACTAGAATACTACAAACCACTTTCTGAGGGATAGAAGTGTCCTGGGCTGCACGTCTGTATCTTTTCTGCTTGACAGCTCCTCATGCTAAGGATGAATCATTATCCTGCTGTTTAACATGCATCATCTAAGATATTACCTGGCACTAGTAGGTGCATTTGCATAAATTGGCGCTTGGAGGGGAGTCACAATGTTTACTAACATGTCTCTGAACTGAATTTAGTTATATAGACAGATAGATAGGTTAGATTATTATTTTTTTATGTTTTTTTTTAAATTTCAGAATATTATGGGGATACAATCATTAAGGTTACATGCATTGCCCTTGTCTCCCCTCCCCCCTCGAGGCAGAGCTTCAAATGTGTCCATCCCCCAGATGGTGTGCATCACACTCACTATGTATGTATATACCCATCCCCTCCTCCCCCATGCCCCTGCCCCACACCTGACAAATGTTTGTTTTTCTTAACAATTTGGTTATATTTTATATCTTTGCCTCTCCCGAGGAAGGATTAGAGGTATGCACTTCCCCGCCACAATGTTCACCCCTTCCCAAGAGGTGGACTAACCCTCCAACCCCCAAATCCCTGGTGAACACCACCACGCTTTGAGCACCATAGTGTTTATCAGTCAGTACCAATTTGATGGCGAGTATATATGGAGCCCAATATTCTGATCTCGTGGCACTTCACTTTGGATAATGGGCTTAAGCTTAATCCAGGATAATATAAGCAGTGCTACCTCACTGTTGTTTCTTAGAATTGAGTAATATTCCATTGTAAACATATACCAAATTTTAAATATCCACTCATGAATTGATGGACACTTGGGTTGTTTCCATGTCCTTGCTATAGTGAATTGTGCAGCCATAAACATTTGGGTACAGATGTCTTTATAATAGAATGATTTATGCTTTTTTGGGTAGATGCCTAATAATGCTATTGCTGGGTTGAATGGTATTTCTATTTTTTTTTTTTTTATTTCGGCATGTGATGGGGATACAGATTTTAAGGTTTCAATAAATGCCCTTTCCCCCCTCCCCCTACAAGTCTGAGTCTCCAGCATGACCATCCCCCAGACGGTGCACTTCTCACTCATTAAGTATGTATATACCCACCCAACCACCCCTGTCCCCCTGCCCAATACCCTATTAATGTAGTACCTATGTGTCAATTTAGGTGCTGCTCAGTTAATACCAGTTTGCTGGTGAGTATATGTGGTTCTTGTTTTTCCATTCTTGGGATACTTCACTTAGTAGTATGGGTGCCAGCTCTAACCAGGAAAATATAAGATGTGCTATATCACCATTGTTTCTTAGAGCTAAATAGTACTCCATGGTATACATTTACCACATTTTATTAATCCATTCTTGGATTGATGGGAACTTGGGTTGCTTCCACAGCCTTGCGATTATGAATTGTGCTGCTATAAACATTCGAGTGCAGGTGTCTTTCTTGTAGAGTGTCATTGGATCTTTTGGGTAGATGCCCAGTAATGGGATTGCTGGGTCAAATGGTAGATTTACTTGTATCGCTTTAAGGTATCTCCAAATTGCTTTCCACAGAGGTTGAACTAGTTTGCAGTCCCACCAGCAGTGTAGGAGTGTTCCTCTCTCTCCGCATCCACGCCAGCATTTGTCGTTTGGGGTCTTTTTGATAAAGGCCATTCTCACTGGAGTTAAGTGATATCTCATTGTGGTTTTGATTTGCAATTCTCTGATGATTAGAGATGTTGAGCATTTTTTTATATGTTTGTTGGCCATTCTTCTGTCTTTTTTAGAAAAGTTTCTGTTCAAGTCCTTTGCCCACATTTTAATAGGGTTATTTGATTTTTTCTTGCTGATTTTCTTGAGCTCTAAGTATATTCTAGTTATCAACCCCTTATCGGATGCGTAGGATGCAAAAATTTTCTCCCACTCTGTAGGTTGTCTGTTTACTCTCATGACTGTTTCTTTGGCTGTACAAAAACTTTTTAGTTTGATCATGTCCCATTTATTTATTTTTGTTGCTGCTGTGATTGCCTTTGGGGACTTCTTCATAAACTCTTTGCCTAGGCCGATGTCTAGGAGAGTGTTTCCAACATTTTCCTCTAGGATTCTAATAGTTTTGTACCTTAGGTTTAAGTCTGTTATCCAGCGTGAGTTGATTTTTGTGAGAGGTGAAAGGTGTGGGTCCTGGTTTAGCCTTCTACAAGTGGCTATCCAGTTTTCCCAGCACCATTTATTGAAAAGGGATTCTTTTCCCCAGCATATGTTTTTGTCTGCTTTGTCAAAGATTAGATGGCTATATGAGGATG